>JAZKJV010000590.1:0-288134 GCA_037367405.1 Ottelia alismoides
GTTGACACATGGCTCCTGCCATGGTGTAGGATTTTTGTAGATTTTTTGAGGACATTTTTTGATCTTGTTTGCTATTTTTTAAAAATTCAAAAACATCTATTTTTGGCACTGTTTCACTTGAAAAATACCAAAAAATATAAAAACAACCCCCAAAAATTCTATAAAAATTAGTTACTGTTTATCTTGTGTTGCTTGATTTTCTAGCCAATTTTGGCTATTTTTCATTGCTTAAAAACCCTAAAAATTCAAAAACACCTAAAAACTCATAAAAATCATATAAATAATCCAAAAATCCAAAAACAATAATTTTGGTGCCCAAATTTTCCTTGTTTTCGCTAGTATACAGGAAAATTACCTCCAGGTCCATCTGAGATCCTTAGATATTTTATCTTTGGGTTTTGGACCTGGCTGGACAGTACCTTGTCTTCTTCTTACCGTTTGATTTTTAGTGAATAAAATTACACATCTGAAAAACCCCAAAAATTCACCAAAAACATTAAAAAACTTAAAAAACATAAAAACATTTTTTCTTGAATTTTTGCTTGATTTTTGATGCATTAAATAAAGGGATATTTACCCAGCGAACCCTGAAATCTTTCAAAATTACCTCTACGACCTTTGAAACATCGATATTCCTCCCTAGACCCCGTAATCTTGCTAACCATTACCGTGCAGACCCTCTGGTTAACTCCCATCCATTTGTCCGTTAAAACTAACCGGCTTCCGTTATATTTGTTTACATTCTACCCAATTTGTTTGTTAAATTTACATTCATTGCCATTTCCCCTTGGATTTGGCCCTCCCCGCCGTCCTCCTCGAAACCTCAACCCCACCGTACCGTCCAAAGCCCCGACGTCGCTTCCCCTGCTCCCCCGCCGGCCCTAACGCGCCCTCGGCTGCCAGCCACCAGAGCCCCGGCGTCGTTTCCACGGTGGTGCGAGCTGCCACCGGAGCGCACTACGGGAGCCCATCGATTGCTCGTCCTTCAAACACATGTCCTTCGACAGAGGCGTCTCCACGCGCCGCCCTTCTCCTCCAGCGTGCCCCCCTCGCCGCCCTTCCTCCTCCAGCGCCCCCTTATCCGCCGCCCTCCTCCTCCCCTTCTTCCTCCAGCCCCTCCCCCCGCCACCCTTCCTCCTTCTCCCCTCCCATTCCTCCTCCAGCCCCTCCTCCGCCGCCCTTCTCCTTCAGAGCGCGACCTCCATCTCCTCCTCCAGGCCGTCCGCGCCCTCCCCCTCCCCTTGCAGCAAGCTCTGTCGGGATCAACCGGCTTCTGTAAACCACCGAACAATACCTACTGTAAAAATTCTCGAAGTCGGTATGCCCATGAATCATGAAAATCCCATGGATACATCGAGGAGGTTGAAGGTCAATACAATTATACAGCAAGAAAATCCAATGTGATTGGACGTTCACTGATGTTCAGAGGGCCTGGCATTCACCGCAGCCGTTCCGAGCGATCTCAACGTGCAGTTTGTTCGGCTATGGCATAGTTGCAGTTTGTTCGCCCAACCATGTATATAAACCCCGCGCCTGTGATTGGAGCGCCAGGTCCATCCCCCTCGAAGTAGAGCGTCACCCCGGCGTCCACGGCCCCCCGCTGTCGTCGCAAAGCACGTATCGAACGCCCCAGAGACATGTACTCCGATGCACCTACCTGTAGCTGTAGCATATAGAACCACGATTTTTGAGGGGAGGGGATGAAGGGTGGTGGTCGGAGCAAGAGAGAGAAGGAGGGGGAGAGAAGAAGAAAGGGGGGCCCTTGGATTTGCTAGGGTTAGATTAACTCAACCTAAATCCAAACAAGTTAACTTAAAAGATCTCAAATTAACGGTAGGGTCTATAGGGTAAGGACGGAGCAAGATTATGGGGTCTAGGGAGGAATATCGATGTTTCAAAGGTCGTAGAGGTAATTTTGAAAGATTTCAAGGTTCGCTGGGTAAATATCCCTTAAATAAATTGTGAGAGTGTGCTTGTTTTTGTGCTTCTTTCATTTTCTTTATATTAAAAATCCAAAAAAAATTTAAAAATCATTAAAACCACCAAAAAAATGTTTCCCACTGTTTTTCTGATTTGTTGACTACTTCGTAGGCCTTTGGCCAACCCCGTGCTCCTTGTGTTCGACCCTGGGTGCTATACCAGGTTAATATCATAGCTGGACCACTGATTTTGTGCTTGATTGATTTTATTCGTTCTAGTGGTCTGATTTTTTCTTGATTGAGTGACTCTGAGTGATAGAGGTCGGCAACGACCTATTAGTACCTTTACCTCTGTCATTTGGTCGCTCATCAGGTTACTCTCCCCAAGACAGATTTTTAGTGAAGTGTCTTTTAGGTCAAGTGTGATTAGCAGTCCCGATTTTATTGTTTTTTATTTTTTTAAATATTTTTTTAATAAAAAGAAACGCCTAACGAATTTTTCGGTTCTCCTGGTTATTAGGTCCCAAAACGGGGGGGAGAAGACGAAAAAGCCGATGCGCGATAAAATCAATGATGCATGCAAAGTCAGAAATACGTACCTGGCTCCAGCACTCTACAATGCAATATGATCCACACAGAATTGAAGAAGAAAATAAACTACCTATATGGTGCAGCGGGAAAACCGAGTCCTAAGCAGGAAACTTCTACTCGAAAGAACCGTCTAGCTGGTCACCAGCCTTCGATCCAGAGAGTCCGGTCTAGACCCACCCCTCCTCTTCTCGACAAGTCGAGTTCAGGAGTAGCGCTTGACGGGGCAGGTTCGCGGCGCGTAGGCTCGAAGGAAAATGAATCAGCTATTTTTATTTAATGTTTTATTAGTAGGTCCAATTAACGAACTATAGGTGCAGGCAGATAATTAAGTCCGTGGATCCTACTCAGTACGGCACAATCAACCAGAAAGTCCTAAGGCTAGGGGCTCGAGAAAAACTGCGTAAAACCGTAAAAGGCAGCGAAAAATCAAAAAGCCGCGAAAAGCTAAGCTAGCTAAAGGGTCCCCCGAGCACACCGGTGCTCGGCGAAACAGACCCAAAGAAGGAAGTCCAAGTCCTGCTGTCCCTGTATTATTACAATAATCAAATGTGCAGGAAATAAAAGTTAATCTATTCCTCTCTCACTCAACTACTCGCTCGCTCTCTCCTACGGCCCCGTGCAGAAGGGAGCTGCCTCCGAATCCCGCGGTTGCGCCGGCTCCTCGAAAGTCGCCTCCTTGATCCTCGGGCCCTCGCAAGAAAGAAGACAAGTGTCACAGACAGATTATTTTATAATCAATGTCGGAAATATATATATGCAGAAATCTATACAGAAAGCCGCGAAATGAAAGCCGCGGGAAAAATCGAAATCTGACTACTAATCCGGCTCCCCGGCAACGGCGCCATTCTGACGACAAGCATGATCACTCGGGTAAAAGGTCGTCAAGGGTCGTTGCGACCCAAGTCACCAAGCGGTGTCACTCGAGAAAAATAGACCACCAAATCGGATAAAAATCGATGAAACACAAGTAGCGGTCTCGCTATTATATTAACTTGGTATAGCGACCAGAGTCGAACACAAGGAGCACGTGATGGCCTTGCAGCCTACGAAGTTTTCAAAAATAGGGAAATATAAACAAATGGAATTTTTTGGTGGATTTTAAATTTTTATAATTTTTTTGGATTTTTGGTTAATAAAGAAAATGAAGAAAACAAGGAAACAAGCCTATTCAATTAATTATTAAGGCACTCAAAAATCACTAAAAAATTCAAATAAAAATTTTTTTATGTCTTTTATATTTTTTACTATTTTTGGGTAATTTTTGGTATTTTTCTGATTTTTATTGAATTTTCTAAAAATAAGACAAGGCAAGAAAACAAGCACAATGTCCAGCCAAGCTTGGGGGACTTAGATAAAATATCTAAAAGTCCCCAAAAGGCCTGGAGGTAATTTTCCTGTAAAGAAGAAAATTCAAGGAAAATTCAGCCACTAGAATTATTATTTTTGGATTTTTAAATTAATTATTAGAATTTTTATAATTTTCTAGGTGTTTTTCAATTTTTATGAGTTTTATATAATGAAAAATGACCAAAATTGGTCAGAAAATCAAACAAAGCAAAACAAACACTACCTAAATTTTTTGTAATTTTTAGAGGTGTTCTAATATTTTTTGTGAATTTTTAAGTCAGGCAGTAAAGAAAGAGCGTGTTTTTGAATTTTTAAAAATAATAAATGCAATCAAAAATGTCCCCAAAAATTCTAGAAATTTTTACAACATGGCAGGAGCCGTGTTTCCAATTTTCATTGAATTTGGAGTTAATTTTCTATTTTATTAAAAATAAAAATCAAGTCACAGTGCACAGGGACCTAACTGCAAATATAATAACGCCCTGGGCCCCTTGGATAACAGACCTGAGAGGTATAGGGCCAGGAATGCAAATTGTCCCCCGGGTCACGCACGATACACATGACTCAGGCCTGGGGGGATCTACTTGTCATTCCTATTTCTAAAAATATTAATCGTAACAAGCCAAAAACATAGGGCCAAAGCTGCAAATACACCAAATTTTCACATGTCGACGCACGTGTGCACAACTGGTAGGGGCATAAATGCAAATCAGATAAACATGAGGGTCCTCTATGCTAAATTTATAAAAATAAAAGAACTAAACTACGTATTTACAGGACTATAAAATAAATACGAAAGCTAGAGGGTCCTAAGAGCAAACTACCCCTTATTAAATCTCGAGGACCGGATGTGCGCCACGTAGCAGATCTGATGGTGGAAAGAGCGTGGCTCACAGCAAAGGAAACCCTCGGCTCGATCGAGCGGCCGGGAAGCTCCCACGTGGACGATCGGACCGCTGTGCTGCGACGTGGGTCTGCGAAGAGGGTTGGCTCGGATCGGACGTAGGAGGTGAAGCCACGTAGGTAATCGGGCGGCTGCAAAATTTCGTGGCTAAACCCTGTTGAATAGACGGTTGACAGGTCGCTGATCACTCGGGTATAAGGTACTAGAAATAGGTCGTCGCGACCCAAGCGATCAGATCGTGTCGATCAAGAAAAATGAACCACTTAAGACAGATAAAATCAATCAAACACGAATAGCGGTCCTGCTATGTGATTAACCTGGTATAGCACCCAGGGTCGAACTCAAGGAGCACGGATTGGCCTCTCGGCCTACGAAGTAGTCAAAAGAGATAAAATGCAAGGAGAAAATGTTTTTAGTGGTTTTTAATATATTTTTATATTTTTTTGGATTTTTAATGTGTAAAGAAAATGAAGAAAAACAAGGAAAAGCACACTTCAACAATTTATTCAAAGCATCAAAAATCAACCAAAAATTGGAATAAAAATATTTTTATGTATTTTATATTTTGTAGTGTTTTTGGTGAATATTTGAGAATTTTCTGATGTTTATTTTATTTTCTAAAAATCAAAAAGTGAATCAAACAATGGGTACTGTCCAGCCGAGCCAAAAAGCCCTAGATAAAATATCTAAGGGCCTTAAAATGGCCTGGAGGTAATTTTCTTGTAAAGATGATAAAACAAGGAAAATTTAGGTACCAATTTTATTATTTTTGGATTTTTAATTTATTTACTAGAATTTTTATGGGTTTTTGAGTGTTTTTAAGTGTTTAGTATTTTCCAGTAGTGAAAAATTGCCAGAATTGGCTTGAAAATCAAACGAAGCAAGCTAAACAGTGGACAACTTTTATAGAATTTTTAAGTGAGTTTTTATATTTTTTTTCTGATTTTTCAAACTAGACAGTGACAAAAATAGAAGTTTTTGAATTTTTAAAAATACCAAACCAAATCAAAAATGTCCTCAAAAATCCTCAAAAATCCTACACCATGGCAGGAGCCATGTATCAAATTTTCGTTGGATTTGGAGGTGTTTTGATATTTTATTCAAAAATAAAGATAGGGCACTGTGCACAGGGACCAAAGTGCAAATACCCAAAGTTCTGGGGGTCCTGGTGCAAAATACCCAGCAAAACACGCGCCACGCGCATGCCTGGGGCACTCAGGGACCTAAATGTAAGAAAAATAAATCCCGAGGACTTATTGGTAACAGGTACCAAAAGTCCAGGGGGCTTATATGCAAATAATCAAAAAAATCTCGCACATGCTCAAATAAACCACGCACAGGGGTATAAATACAAATATCTAAAAACTTTCATTCATTTAATAACATCCAGAACTACAAGGGTATCTACTGCAAATAACCCAAAGAAATCACGTGTCGAAGCACGTGTCCACAACTGGCAGGGGTATAAATGCAAAAAAACTAAAGCTCAGGGTCCACTATGTAAATTACCCTAAAACTAAACAACTGACTTTAATATTTACAGGACTAAAATGAAATAAAATAAAGACAGGGGCCTAAGGGTAAATTACCCTTTATTAAGCGGGGGTGTTGGATGCGCGCCACGTGGAGATCTGACGGCTGCGGATGGTGGGCACTCCGGATCGTCTCTCCTCGGATCGAGCGGTGCTGGTGGCTCCAAGGATGGACGGACAGGATTAAAACTGGAGCGAGGGTGAGGCAATCGACGGCAACTGGAGGTCCTGGATGAACAGGTGGCCGGCGAACTTCGCCGGCCTCGTGGACGCGCTCCTGGCCTCCTCTGCTGTGCCTAAGGATCGGAGAAGCTCCGGCGTGTCTGTGCGCAGCTAATGATGCCCTCCGATGGTCCAGTGATAACTGTCCGAATGACTAAGGTAAAGGTACAGAACTATAGGTCGTTGCGACCTCAATCACTCAGACTAAGTATATCAAAAAAAATCAGACCACTCGAAATACGTAAGATCAATCAAGCACAAAATCAGCGGTCCTGCTATGATATTAACCTGGTACAGCACCCAGGGTCGAACACAAGGAGCACGGGTTGGCCAGAGGCCTACGAAGTAGTAAAAATGAAATAAAATAAAGATAAAATATTTTTAGTGATTTTTAATAATTTTTATATTTTTTTGGATTTTTAATATAATGAGAAAATAAAAGAAAACAAAAACAAACACACTTTATCAATTTATTTAAAGCATCAAAAATCAAGCAAAAATTCAAGAAAAAAATGTTTTTATGTTTTTTGAGTTTTTAAGTGTTTTTGGTGAATTTTTGATAATTTTCTGAAGTGTATTTTATTTTCTAAAAATCAAACAGTGCTAAAAAGACAAGGTACTGTCCAGCCAGGCCCTAAAATCCAAAAATAAAATATTTAAGGATCTCAGAGGGACCTGGAGGAAATTTTCCTGTAAAATAAGAAAAACAAGGAAAATTTGAGTACCAAAATTATTGTTTTTGGATTTTTAATGCATTTATTAGAATTTTTATGGGTTTTTGAGGGTTTTTATGTTTTTAAGGTTTTCTAATGATGAAAAATAGCCAAAATTGGCTAGAAAATCAAGCAACACACAAGAAACAGTACCTAATTTTTATAGAATTTTTAGGGGGTTTTTTATATTTTTTTTGTGATTTTTCAAGCTAAACAGTGCCAAAAATAAAGGTTTTTGAATTTTTAAAAATACCAAACAAGATCAGAAATGTCCTCAAAAATCTACAAAAATCCTACACCATGGCAGGAGCCATGTATCAAATTTTCGTTGGATTTGGAGGTGATTTGATATTTTATTCAAAAATGACAAGAGGGCATTGTGCACAGGGACTTAAGTGCAAATACCCGAAGATCTGGGGGTCCAGGTGCAATTTTCCAAGCAAGTCACGCATGTGGCGCGTGCCTGGGGCACCCAGGGACCTTTTGGTAATAAAAACAAGTCCTAGGACCTTTTGGTAACTCGTACCAAAAAGCCCAGGGGCTGTTATGCAAATGACCCACTAAAAGGCGCACATGCGGAAATAAAACGTTCACAGGGGCATATATGCAATTACCAAAAAGTATTCATTCATTTAACACACGACCAGAACTACAGGATTAATATTGCAAATACACCAGACAAAGCACGTGGCGAAGCACGTGACTCACACATACATGGGCATAAATGCAAATATAAACAAGCACGAGGTCCAATGTGCAATTTACCCTACGTAAATAAAACGCATAAAATATTTACAGGGCTGAAAGTAAAAACATAAACTACGAGGGGGCCTAAGGTAAATTACCCCTTTATTACGTCGACGGCTGGATGAGCGCCACGTAGCTGATCTAACGGCTGAGGACGGCGGGCGCTTCTCTTCTTCCGCACGGGAGCCTGATCGACAGCGTAGAGGGGGCCACATGGAAGATCTAACGGCCTAGGGTGCTGGTGGTTCCCTCTCTCTGCTCTAACGGTCCGGATGAAGCCTCGAGATGATCAACGGTGTCTGCTCCTCGATGAACGGGCGGTGACGATTGAAACTGGAGCTCCGAGGGCTATCGGACGGTGATGGAGGACCCTTGAAGAACAGGTGGCCGGCGAGGTTCGCCGGCCTCGTGCGCGTGCTGTGGGCCTCCTCAGCTGCCTCTGAAGATCGGAGAAGGTCGGCGA
Organism: Ottelia alismoides; assembly: GCA_037367405.1. Lineage (NCBI taxonomy): Eukaryota > Viridiplantae > Streptophyta > Magnoliopsida > Alismatales > Hydrocharitaceae > Ottelia > Ottelia alismoides. Next base: position 8,439 of record JAZKJV010000590.1, read on the forward strand.
TGACGTCCCGCAGCTGGTGGTGGCCTCCGATGGCCCAGCCGAGCCCTGGAGGGGCTCCGGCGAGGTCGACGGAGGGGAAGCTCCTGGACTGATGTTGGGAAGCCTCAGATGGCCTCCTCGTGACCTGCAAAATAACCCAGAAGCTTCGCGGGTCGAGGGCAAAGTGCCTCGACCCGATGAAGCGGCGTGAAGGTGAACTGTGGGTCGGGGCGAGCGAGCTCCGGCGAGCGGAGGATGGAGGAGCTCGAACCCCAGCTCCTGTGCGAGCTGGGTTGAACGAAGGGGTGGAGAAGGTGCGTCGAGGGATGGCGAAGGTGACAGTGTGTCCCGATGACCGAGAAGATACGCGATATGGTCGGAATCAAAGGAACGCGGCGGAACTACGATTTGGGGGAAACAAGAAATTACGCTAAATAGGCGAGCTAGAATGCTACCTGGGTGGAGTGGAAGGCTGTGCTGAAGCTTAGGCAGCTCCTGGTCGTTGCCTCGAAGGTCGCCAAGGCCTGAGGCTCGAGCTCCTGCACGGGGCGGAGCACGGCGGCGCAACGTCGCCGGATCAGTGGTCCGGCCACCTCCTCCTCACTGCTACAAGGGCAATCGCGAGCTGTCACCTCAGGGATCGCTATGGAGGTCACGGGAGTGAGAGTGGAGAGCCAAAGATGCCCAATGAATGCGGCGGAGCTGGGATTTTATATGGGTGCAGGTCCGGGAAGAAGAGCTCGGGTCCGGCTCGATTGAGCACGGATCCCTAGGATTAATGTCGGGCAAGATTCCCGGATACCTGGGGAGTGATTAGGACCCTGGGTTAGGCTAAATGGTGATCGGGTCTGGCGGGAATAAATGGAAGAAGTCGGATCCGCGAACCAGACCCGTGGGAAGTGGTCCACAGGGGGAGTTGACCGGGCGGTCAACAACCCCCGTGGACCAATGGGAATCAGCCCCGTCAGAAAAGATTTAGAAATTGAATTAAAAATAACAAATGGCCGATTTAATTAAAACTCAAAACATGAATTATTTTTGTTTTAATTTTTTCTATTTTTTGTGATTTTTAATTAGTTTTTCAAAATAAAAATAAGGTATTTACATAGTAGGGCTATATATAGGTTTTTGTACAATGTTTCTTTTTAATTTTTTTGATTTTTAATTTGTTATTTTTGTGCAATTTTATTCCTATTTTATATTTTATTTATTTATAGAATAAAATGAGGAATAAAAGGATATTTTTATTTTATTTTTATTATTTATACACATAGGTGAAATAAATAGATATATACAACTATGTACATGGCATATGTACAATATGTTTTTGTAATTTTAATTTTTGTTATTTTTATTTGATTTTTGTTGTGTTTCTTTTATTTATTTTATTTACAAAATATACCATAGAATATTCACAAAAAGTTTTGAAAATAAATACATTTATTTATAGGGTTAAATAAATAAAGGATGATGGTCTATGCATATGGTGGAGGGATATTTTTGCATTTTTGATTTTTAAATTTTTATTTTGTTTTTAAGAGCTTCTAAATATATACAAAATATGTACAAGCATATTTTTGGTTGAGGAAAATATAATTTTATTTATTTACATAAATATTTACACATGAGCTCCTATCTCCCTCTACTTAGGCTTTTATGCGGTCAGGCCCATGCTGAGCCCTCCCTTGGGTTAGGTTGCTCAATATTTATTCTAAATATTTCCCTCTTTTTCTTTTTCATCTTTATTCTTTTATTTTTGCACAAAAACATGCTAATTATAGGTATTTACACAATGCATGCTTTTGGTAATTATTGATATTTACATATATCTACATGTATTTGCAAAGGTTTTTGTAGCTAAAATATAAGAATAAAGAGTGATGAATGGGTATTCATCATCCAGCCGAGCTCGGGTGAGCTCCGACAAGGGTGGCGGAGGTGAGGCTTCTGGTCTGAACGGCAAAAGGCCTCAGATGGCCTGTATTGGACCTGCAAAGCAACCCAGAAGACTCGCGGGTCGAGGGCAAAGTGCCTCGACCCTGTTAGGTGAGGTGGGGGTGGCTGGTGCATCGGGACGACGAGCTCCGGCGAAGGTGGTGGACGGAGGAGCTCGGTTCCCAGCTCCTGTGCGAGCTGGGTTGAGTGAGTGGGTGGAGAAGGTGCGTCGGACGAAGGCGAACGTGAGGATCGATTCCGATGATCGAGATGGGTGACGGGGTGGTCGGAATCAGTGGCTATCTGGGTGAACGGAGAGACTGGGGAGGAGCAGGGGATGCTCCAGTTCGTCGCCTCGAGGGTCGTCTCGGCCCGAGGCTCAAAGCTCTCGCTGGTGGCGGAGCTGCGGCGGCTACGTCGCCGAATCGATGGAATCCTCCTCCTCTCCTCGCTGCAACAGGCTCAGGCGCGAGCTGTCACCTCACACACTCTCTGGAGCTCACAGGAGAAGAAGGCGAATGGCCAAAGATGGAGAGAGGAGGTGGCGGAGCCCGCTTATGTATGCTGGAGGGGTCCGAGAAGGATGGCTCGGGTAGGGTCGTGGTGGCGCGCGGATCCCAAGGTGGATGCCCGGCGAGGGTGTCGGATGTGGGAGGATCAAAACGGAGCCGGGGTTTAGGGAAATGGGTGTCGGGTAGAGCGGGCGAAATTTCGAGAAGTCGGGTCCGGAGCTCAGACCCGCGGAAAGTGGTCCTGGGGGGGTAGTTGACCGGGCGGTCAACATCCCCCGGACCCAATGGGAATGGGCCACGTGGCTGAGTTTTGAAATGGAAATTAAGGGTAGCTAGGGCCCGAATTTGCAAAAACTCAAAACACAAAATATTTTTATTTTATTTTTTTTCTATTTTTTAGTGATTTTTAATTAATTTTTGGAAATAAAAATAAGGTATATACATAGTATATGCTATATATAGGTATATATACAATATATAGGGTTTTGATTTTTGATTTTTAAATGTTATTTTTATGCAATTTTATTCCTATGTTATATTTTATTTATTTTCATTATAAAATAAGGAATAAAAGGGTGTTTTTATTTTATTTTTGTTATTTATGTACATATGTAAAATAAATATATATGTACATCTATATACATGGTATATGTATAATGTATTTTTGTATTTTTAATTTTTCTATTTTTATTTTGTTTTGATTTTAATTGTTTTTATTTTATTTATTTACAATACATAATATAGACTATTTACAAAAAGATTGAAAATTAATTTTATTTATTTACAAGGTTAAATAAATATGGAAGGGTGGTTTATGTTCATGATGAAAGGGATATTTTTGGTCTTTTTGATTTTTAACTTTTTCTTTTGGTTTTTATATTTTATAAAAATATACAAGTATTTACAAGCATATTTTTGGTGAGGAAAATATCTTTATTTATTTACATAAATATTTACACACCTGGGCCCCTATCTCCCTCTACTTTGGCTTTTATGCGGTCAGGCCCATGCTGAGCCCTCCCTTGGGTTAGGTTGCTCAATATTTATTCTAAATATTTCCCTCTTTTTCTTTTTAATCTTTATTCTTTTATTTTTGCACAAAAACATGCTAATTATAGGTTTTTACACAATGCATGCTTTTGGTAATTATTTTTATTTACACACATCTACATGCATTTGCAAAGGTTTTTGTAGCTAAAATATAAGAATAAAGAGTGATGAATGAGTATTCATCAACGGTTGCGATCGAACCTCCAAGGATCTAGCGGTATCTGCTACTCCGCGAATGGATGGACGTAATCTGATCTGGAGCGTCGAGGCCGATCGGACGCCTGGGGAGGATGATGGAAGAACAGTTGGCCGGCGAGCTTCGCCGGCCCAATACACGCACTATGGTCCTCCCCTGCTGCTCTTGGGATGCGGAAGAGCTCCGCCGTGAAGCTCTGCAGCTGATGACGGTCTCCGATGAGTCGGACAACCACCAAAACGGCCCCGCGACGGCGGTGGCCTGAAGCTCCTGTGCCCGAGCTGTTGGCCTCCAGATGAGGCTCTCCTAACTATGTAACCTGCACAGGAAGAAAGAGGGGTCGAGGGCAAACTGCCTCGACCCATCAGAGGGCGAGAACAGCGAAGGGTGCGTCGATATGGAGGCCCTCCGGCGAGCGGCGGAGGTGGAGGGCCGAGGTCCCTGCTCCGGGGCGAGCCAGGGGGAATGGGTAGGTGGAGAAGGTGCGGAGGAGGCTCGTGAAGGTGGTGGTGGTGGCGGTGTCGGATGGGCAAGTGGATGGACGGAGACGAAGGGCGGAGGCGACATAACTACAGCTACTGGAAGTTAAAAATTCTAATCTATGCTAAACTAAAGGCTATGGAGGATACCTGGCGGATGCTATCGACTGGGCTGAAGCTCGGGGAGCTTCTGGGTCATTGCCTGCAAGGGGTCGTCGGCTCTCAGAGGCTGGGCGCGCTCGCGGCGGCGCACGGCGGCGATGCCACCGGATCTGAAGGTTCCCGAGGTCCTCGAGCCTCACTTCTACTCCGACGCACACTGCTGTCACTCAGGCACACCGGAGGAGGTCCTTGGCTGCGAGTGGGAGGTCCAAAAGATCAGGAACGAGGCTGCCGGAGACGACACTTTATATGTCCAGGGGTCCGAGAAGTAATGGATCGGGCAAGAAGCGCGCAACTCGGATCCCTCATACCCACCCCAGGCATGGATCTGGGATGAACAAGGATCAATCGGGGCCTGGGGTTAGGGTATTTGGCGATCGGGTTGACAGGGGAGAAAAGGTTGAAATCGGGTCGGGCAAGACAAACCCGGCTCTGGTGGTCCGGGGGGGGGGGGGAGTTTGGCCGGGGGTCAACATCCCCCGTGGACCAATCAGAGCCTGCCAATTATTAGGACTTTATAAATTGAATAATAAATAGAAAATGGATGAATTTCGAAAAACTCAAAACATGAAAAATATTTATTTTATTTTTTTTATATTTTTTGTGATTTTTAATTAATTTTTTGAAATAAAAATAAGGTATTTACATAATAGAGCGATATATAGGTATATATATAATATAGGATTTTTATTTTTGATTTTTAATTTGTTATTTTTATACATTTTTATCCTCATTTTATATTTTATTTATTTATATTAGAAAATTAGGAATGAAAAGATATTTTTATTTTATTTTTATTATTTATCTACAAGGGGGAAATAGATAGATATATACATCTATATACATGGTATATTTACAATGTATTTTTGGTTTTTGATTTTATTCTTTTTATTTTGTTTTTGTTGTTTTTATTTTATTTATTTACACCATAAAAGATAGAATATATACAAGTTTTATGGAAAATAATTTTATTTATTTATAAGGTGAAATAAATATAAGTGAGTGGACTATATACATGGTGAATATGCACAAGTGATGTTTTTGTTTTCTTTTTAATTTTTTCTATTTTTGTTTTGATTTTTGTATTTACAAATATCTACCATATATACAAACCACTTTTATTCTATTTTTAGAGGAAAACATATTTATTTTATTTACATCTATATTTACACACATGAGCCCCTATCTCCCTCTACTTTGGCTTTTATGCGGTCAGGCCCATGCTGAGCCCTCCCTTGGGTTAGGTTGCTCAATATTTATTCTAAATATTTCCTCTTTTTCTGTTTAATCTTTATTATTTTATTTTTGCACAAAAACATGCTAAAACACAATGCATGCTTTTGGTAATTATTTGTATTTACACATATCTACATGCATTTGCAAAGGTTTTTGTAGCTAAAATATAAGAATAAAGAGTGATGAATGGGTATTCATCAGTGACGCTAAAACCGTTGGTGACCGCAAACATTGGCCTTCCCTCTACGTTTTCTCTACCTATAAAAAGAACTCTAGATCTCCGCCTCCACCGAGCATAGAGGCAACGATGTGGAGCTTCGAGCTCCTTCCACAAGCACACCATCCATCCGCTACCTTTCCATCTTCAGGTTAGATCATTCTATTCTCTACCTATTATCTTATTCTCTTCTCAATGTCTTCGTTTCCCTCTATTTTGATTTCAATCCTAAAACTTTTCTGATCTGAAATCCATCACCGAACCAATTCATCTCGATCGATCCGCTTCTCCACACCGTTCTCTTACCTCTGATCAACTCAGATCCTTCCTAAATATGGGATCCGATCCTTCTTGAATTTGAGATCCGATCCTATCCTTAATTCGTCAAGGATCTATCCATCCTCTCATCCTTTAATTATGTTATATCCGGGTTGAGACTCGAGCTCGAGTCAATTTTGTGTGATTGTAGGAATAGGTAATGATTTGGGAGCATGCCTAGCATCGACGTTGCGATCTGGAATCAATTATCATCTTCCCGAACATTTGGAAGCGAATCACTCCTTCAAATGGAGAAGCACCTGATGCGAAGCACTACAACTCATTGAGATTTACAAAGACACTACATCTAAGCGAAGAGCTCTTCCACGAAGAACAAATCCACTATCTCCTGGAGCGATCAAGTCCATTCAGTCATCGTTTACAAGCATCTGGGATCGCATAGGCACTTTCATCAGAGACCCACTATGAGCAACACACTAACCACTGTCTCGAACTGAAGCACTACAACCTACTACTGCTGCGCACCACCATTTAGAGCTTCATTTCGAATCTGAGGTCCATCGCCGCACAAAGATTACAATTTGGGGAGGAACGAAGGTACATTACCAAATTCCACTCTGACCACACGATCAGAAACCATATCAACAATCCCGACTATGCCACGCATCAACTCCATATCAAACACACCGCCCCACCGCATAAATTTACTAAGCGACGCTCGTGCGAGTCAAGTGTGCCCGTATATTATCTGGGCAATTTATGTAACACCCCCCGGCCCCCCATGATTTCTTGATTGATGAACATGCCCAAGTCCCGACTTAAGAACGTGCCCAAGCACGTGGTCACAGGAAGTTTTACACAGACGCCCCCAGAACTCTGTGATTCTACAAGCACGTCCTAGGCTGGAAGCAATACGTGATTAAGCACGTGATCTCTAGCGATTTTGCGCGATATTCCCTCGAATTTCTCACATTTTACACGTGCACCCTATTGTTTTTTATAATAACAAATATATCCCTAATATTGTATCTAATAAATTCTAAACACATATTAAATAAAATACTGAAATATAAAAATATAATAAAATGACATAAAAATACCATATTATTTTACTATTTACAGCATATTAAATACTTCAAAAAATAAAATACTTTCTGGTTTTAATAAATCATTAAAATATACAAAAATATAATAAATCCATAAAAAAATATAAAAAAACTTTTAAAAATTCCTTAAAAATTTACATATAGTATATTTTTACTATATTTTACATATTAAACTAAAAACAAAATAAAAATTGAATATTAAAATTAATAAAAAAATAAAAAGCACATTAAACTTCAGAAATACATAGTTATTTCATCAAAAATCGTATAAATACGTATAATACCTCATTTTGAAGGTATTTTCATCTACTTTTTAAAAAAATAAAATAAAAATATTTGTTCTTGTTTACTATTTTTTAAATGCAAAATAAATTACTATTTTCGATAAAAACCTTGTTTCTACTTTTAAAACCAAATAAAAAATATAAAAACATTTTCTAAAATTTCATAAAATAAAAAATACTTAAAATACATAAAAGTTCAAAATATAAAAATAAATATAAAAATAAACTTATACCTATATTTCTATATGAGTATATTAAAATCATAAAAATAATATAAAATTCATAAAATCAACTAAAAGTCTAGAAAAGTCCCTAAAATAAATAGAAATAGGAAACAGTTATATCTTAGATTTTTTAATATTTTACCTTAGTTTTCCACAATTTACCTTGCTGAGTTCGACACTCGCATAATAACACTATACACATTTAGTTTAGGGGTAGAAATAATAAAATAAAAAATTTTTCTATAAATTTCAATCGATCAACACAACGATGGTTGTCTATATTTTAAAATGACTCGATCGGTTCTCCAGCAGCGTAAAGGTAGAGAGACCGGGCAATGACTGTTGGAGAGAGGTCCACGAGGGATGCGATCACGGTGGAGTATGGAGGCGATTGGGTAAGGATGCAGTGGTCATTGGAGATGTGTCGAGAGAAAGAGCGTGACCTCATGCGACACACGCCCAAGGCTGAGGGTTAGCGGTGGTTGAAGCTGGGAGAGGAGGAGACAAGGGAGGCGGTGGCTGATAAACACAGATTATCGTAGGTCTAAAGAGTATGTCTCACACAAGGCGGAGACAACCGATGTCGATGCGGCGACCCACAATAAAGTGTATTTAATCAACAATTATCCCACACTAAAGATCAATAAATTAAAACTAAGGTGGAGTTAAAATTTATTTTTAACTCTGCACAAATGGTGTATAGTGACAAGTATGCAGAGAGTTCGAACACAGGGAGCAAGCAGGGTAATTCACAAAAGTGTAAGCACAAGTATGTGTGTGTGTAAAGTGTCTACACTAAGCAAGCAAGCAACTACAATTTTTGTGGGTTTTTAATTTTTAATTTTTTTTATTTTTAATTTTTTTTGTATTTTGATTTTTAATTTTCTGATTTTTATAATTTTATATTTTATATTTTTCTTTTTCTTTTTCAATATTGGAATTTAAAGACAATGGAATAAAAGACAAGATAGAATGTTTATAAAGCTAAGTGAAAATTACCAAAAATTCAGAAACAAATTGTTTTTAGTCTTTTTAGGGTTTTTTACTGTTTTTGTGATTTTTGGAAAATTTTCAAGGTGTTTTTGGTATTTTTAAATACTGAAATAAAGCAAAACAGTGCAAATAAGGCTGGCTGTGAATAAAATGAGATTTAAAAATAGCAACCAGTAGCTCAAAATTTTCACACTATTTTTCAAATAAAAAGGACAAAATAAGGAACAAACAGAAACTGAGTTTTTGATTTTTGGAGTTTTCTACTATTTTATATAATTTTTTTGAAGTTTTTGAGTGTTTTTAAATTTTTAGTGTTTTTCTTTTGAAATTTTTAATGATTTTTGGACTGACACTAAAATAGAATAAAATAGACACTAGGTGAATTTTTGGGAATTTTTGGGGGTGTTTTACTATTTTTTGGTATTTTCTAAGCTAGACAGTGCACAAATAGCAAGTTTTTGATTTTTAATAAATATGAAGATAAGATAAAATCAAAAACTAAATATGTGGCGTGAAAGTACACATGTCCAGGAGCTTAAGTTCAAAATTTGAGAAATTTTGGAGTTAAAATGATAGATCAAATAATTAGAACAAACATCCAAACATTGAACAGTCCTGGCAGGGGCATATATGCAATATATCAAACATCCAGGGGCACGCAAACAATTGACCCACCAGGGTGCGTGACTTGCACGTGCCTGGGAAGGACTGGAATGTACGATCTCAAAACTTGAGGGGTCGACGTGCAAAATATCCAAAAATATTACACTTCATACGAAAGTTTTTGTACTGAAACGAGATACACAAAAGCCCGAGGGGGTCCATGCAAAATACCCTCGCTCAGGCGCTCTGCAGGTGACGCGTGGCGCACATCCAACGGCGGGAAGCGGGCCACTTATCCACGTGGCAGCACGAGAGCGGCCGATGACGGTTGGCGTTGACGTCTGAGATTAGATCTCAGACAGAGATCTGACGATGGACGGGCTTGGAAGATCGGACGGTCGTCACGCGAACTGGAGCTGCGGCTCAATCGGACGGTGGAGAAGCGAGGAGGAAGAACGGGGAAGAAGGCCGGCGGAGGCGAACTTCCCCGACTCCGATCTCGCTCCTCAGATGGTGGATGGGCTCCAAAATGGAGCTGCAGGCTCCTGGAAGGTCCTTCTTTGGACTGGATGGCTCGGATTCGCCGGAGGAGCGTCGAGGTACTGGCGTGAAGGCGGCGGAGCTTTGCGCTCCAGATATCTCCGGCGAGGAATCAAAATGGCCCTCCAGGTGCTTTCAAGGGTCTTTGACCTGCAAAAAGTTGTGAGAAGGCCCAGGGCAAATTGCCTGGGTCTCGCGGAGGCGTAGGGACGGTCGGAGGTGATCGGTGGAAGGCGAAGGAACGACAGCCGGAGGAGCGCTCCGGCGATGAACGATGGGGAGCGAATTAAACGACGAAACTCGGATTTTTTTGGGGTTTTCGATACGGAAGCTAAGGGAAATGAAATGAAACGAAAAGAAAAGGGAAAAATGGATGCCTCGAAGGTGGACTACCTGAGGAAGAAGAACCTCGACGCCGGTGGTCGGCGGAGGTGGCGGAGCCGCTACAGAGCCTCCTCGACTCGCCTGAAGGTGTGGATGCGGAGCTGTCACCTCCGGCTACACAAAGAGCGCTACAGGGAGGAGGATTAAAGGCTAAGGAGGGTTCAAACTTGGGCTCGAAGGCGGCGGGTGGTTTAAGTAGGAGGCGATGGTGTCTTCTTCAAGCGAGCTCCACGCGCGCATCATGAAGATATGGCTGGATCCGAAGATATGGCGTGGGAGAGTGGATATCAGGGATGAACTTCCGAGAAGGAATCAAGGCATGAGGACAAGCGGATCGAGCGCGAGAATTTCTTGAAAATGGGGCAAAATCGCGGGCGTCAGAGGTGGCAGACTTTGGTCGAGGAGTTGACCGGGGTCAACTCTAGACCGCGCCTGGTTGGTCCACGTGGACCAACCAGGAAACTCAGAGTAGAAATTATTTGAAAAATCAAAATAAAATAGTAAATGAATTTATTGATTTTAGGTTATAAAATAGAAAATGTTTATTATTTTATGAAGAATTTTTCTGTGATTTTTATTTATTTTTATGAGACGCATTTTTACAAGTTTGTATTTGTACCCTTTATTGTGTATATATCTATATATTTTGGTGTTATATTTTTATTTAGGTATTTTTAGTATTATTATTTTTATTCATGATTTTATAAAATTATAAAATACTTTTATGTATTCAAATATATTTTTATTTTATTTTTCTGATTTATTTTGTATAATTAATAAAATAAAATAAAATGGTATAATGTATAGGTATGGGTATAGGCAGTATACCTATATATTTGATATATACAAGTATTTTTATTTGGATTTCTTTTGTATTTTTATTTTGATTTTAATGTAAATAATTCTTATAAGTAATATTTACAACATTATAAAAATATAAAATTGTAAAAATAATAAATAAATAATAAATTGAATATTCTAATCGGTACAATGTACAATGTGAGTCCAAAACTCAACTTTCAAACCGTAGCTCCGCCAAATGCGAAACCACCACCATTAATTAGCTTATTTTCTTCTATATACAATTAAAGGTGAGTACGCTGCATTTGGAGTTTTTATTTGTGAGATACGGGTCTGGGAAGTTGGCATTCTGGAATTTTGTTCAGACCATAACTTTTTATCTGTACATTATTTTTGAATGAAATCAATTTTGTATTTTTCTTTATTAAATTATCTACAACTTTCATGTACAAAATTTCTTTATTTGATGTATAAAAAGTGGAACCAAAAATAGGTCCCAAAATGAATAAAGAATGAATAAAATGTATAGGTGTATTATCTGTATTTCTGACCTTATCTCCCCCTACTTTATTCCTTGTCGACCTATTCATCAAGATGCCTAGGTCTCGGGGTTTCGGGTCATAAAATATTTACAATATTTTATTCTTTTTTTCTTTTCTTTATTTATTCTATAATTTTGGCCTTAATTACAGTAATTTATACACTGTTTAGATGCACATGCATGAATGCTAAGATGATGATTTTAATGCTATTTACAGGCATTTGCTAGGGTTTTTGGTGCCAAAATGATAGAATAAAGATGATGAAATGTGGATTCATCATCCCCCTATACTTTACCTTTGCTAGTCCCTAGCAAACACTTATGCAATAAGTGCAAAAAGAAAAGAAAGAAAAGAAAAAGAAGAAAATTGGATAAAGTTTAATTATCAAACTTATCTTCACAAAATCAAAGTTTGGAGCTTAAGTCGGACCTTTGGAATTTTAGTGCGGTCGGAACCTTAATGAGAACCAAGTTTGAAATCCAACAGTCCTTGAGAATCCCAAAACTCTGTCCAAGTCTCCTCAATAGCCAGGTCAGAATTACTTCAACTCATACGCAAACTCTTACGACTATGAGTCTGACTCGTACAGTGTAAGTGATATGTAGCTCCCCACCTCAGAAGTGACAAAGAAACAACCTCCCCCAACCTGGTAACTCTAATGCCATGGTCTAGCAACTCTTTCCTCGAGAAGCGGGGTATTCCCTTCTAAGTTCAAGTGCAACCGGCTCAAGAAGAGGGGGAAGAAGTATAGACTTTTGGAAGCTCAGCCAGTGTAGCCAAGTCTCCCGCTGCAAGCTTCATGAGATGTAACGTGGATACCATAAGCTTTTGCTTTATTGGACTATATACACTCCGGTGGGGTTATTAAATTTTCAATCCGACCCACCACTTTTTTGGAGTTCTTTTTTTTTTCAATTGCATCTGTACAACATATCTACATGGTGCAGCATATATACAAGAAATTTTCCTCTTGAGCCAGTAGACTATCCCTCTTTTGAAGCTTTATTACAACCCACGGCTTCTGTCTTTAGCCTTCATCACCACTAGACCAAGTTGAGGTGCACTTCCTTCACTAGAAGAAGAAGAGAGGTTCCGCCTAGAAGTACTACCCTCATATGCTACCCCAAGCCAAAGGAAATTGCCTCCTCACCACCTCATCCGTGGAGAGCTATGTGAAAGGTGCAGGTGTCCAAGTTAGGTCATTATCAACAAGATTCGTGCGTGTGCTCCGAAATACTCTACTTAGGCAGTCAAGAATCCATTGAACCAAGTCCCGTGATCCTCAAAGAATTAAGTCAACTAGACCTGAAGTACCTCAAACCCAGTTCCTATAAGGTTCCTGTTATTAGGTAGATTTTAAGGTCCAATCAAGCTCCAATCTCCAGATTTTACTTAGACTTGTTCAACTATCAAACTCAATCCGAAAAATGCTCATGCTATGCAAATGCAATGCAGAAAATATTTTTGTGATGCAATTTTCAAGATTTTGAACTTTTTATGGATTTTTGAAAAGATGATGCATGCGTATGCAGATGCATTTTTTTGTATTTTTCACAAAGATTTTTCAAATGTTTTTGGATTTTCATTTTGCAAATGTTTTTTGGGATTTTTGAAAACAAAAGATTTTGGCTGCAAACTAGGTTAAAATATGTACACGGGAGTGCTTCTTATATATACAAGAAGTGGATTCCAAGAATTTACAAGGGTAAGTGGTCAGTTTTATACATATATATACATAGTGGAATTTTAGTGTGATGTAAATATTCCTCAAACTTATTTGACACAAGCTTTTTCACACAATTTTTGAAAACTATAGTCCAAAATAATTTTCACAAACATTTTACAAACATGTACACACATTTGAAAATCATTTTGCAAAGGTTTTCAAAACAGTATAGATAGATTTTTCAACATATTTTTGCAACCATTTTTCAAACCATTTGCAAATCATTTTTCAAACATTTTATTTCTAATAAAGAAAATAAATTTTACAAATCACACATTTTTACAAAGGTTGAAAACATGTAACAAAATATTTTCACCTGATTTATTAATCAGTATATACAAAAAGAATTTGAGGAATGATAACACCTTTTTATTAGATATTTTTAATGAAATTTAAAGAATTATTAGCCATATTATTAAGAAAATACGAAAGTACGAGTTATGGCTAAAGTATATACGTAGTATATACGACCCCCCTATACTTAGCTTGAGCTATGTCCTCATAGATTGGAGAGAAAAGCGAAGACATAACTCGTACTAAGTATAGGCAAGTCTAAAGAATGAATGAATTAATGAATGAGAAGTTGACCGTCCCCCCTATACTCAGGATCAAATAATCCTAAGTATAGCAGACTGTACACAACGCAGGGAGGGTCAAGGGTGGGAATGAACAGATCGTACTCAGATTGTCTCCCCCTATACTTAGGGTAAGATATCCCTAAGTATAGACAAGAAGAGGAGACAATGGAGAGGATCAAAGAATGGAAATACTCGGTGTGCACACCCCCCTATACTTAGGACAAAGTACGTCCTAAGTATGGAAAACTGTCTACAAGGGCGGCACCTTTTTCATAGATAAAGAAGATAGAGATGGAAAAGAAGAAAAGAAGAAAAGAGGAAAATGACTCACAGATGAAAGTGATATGAACAGATGGATCTGTACAGCGGCAAATGGAGTTGATCACCATGTATGAGATGTAGATGATGAGAGTTAAAGGACACATCTCATACCAGAAGAATGGGGGAAACGTCAATGGTCGGCGGATCATGATCAAGATATAGTTTCAAGCGTTGACCATTGACGCGGAAGGTAGAAGAAGATGACGGTTCGGATATGTCGATGCTGCCATTGTCATGTACCTTCCTGACCACATACGGTCCTTTCCACTTGCTCTGCAATTTCCCTGGGAATAATTTCAGCCTAGAGTCAAACAACCATACTTTCTGATCCGGCTCAAACTGTTTATGGCTGATATGCGAATCGTGCCATGTCTTTACTTTCTCTTTGTACTGTAGGCTGTTGGAGAAGGCTGTGTCTCTCAGTTCTTCCAGGGCTGCCAATTCTGCTCTTCTCTGGTCTCCTACACTCTCGGGATCCAAAAGCAACTCAGTGACTGCCCAAAAAGATTTGTGCTTGATTTCCACTGGCAAATGGCACGGCTTGCCATAGACGAGACGAAAGGGAGATGTCCCTAATGGATTTTTGAAAGAGGTCCGATAGGCCCACAAGACCGAGTCCAAAAGCTGTGACCAATCCTTTCGGTCTGGGCGGACAACTTTCTGCAAGATAGTCTTTATCTCCCGATTCGATACTTCGGCAAGACCATTAGTCTGAGGGTGATAAGGAGTGGCAACCCGATGATCAATGCCGAACTCGTCTGCAAGGGCCCTGACTTTGTCATTGATGAAATGAGACCCCCCGTCAGAAATCAAAACTCTAGGTACCCCGAACCGTGAAATGATATTTTTCCTCAAGAATTTGCACACGGTTTTCGCATCTGCGGCTCGGGCGGGAATGGCCTCAACCCATCGACTGACATAATCCACAGCGAGCAAAATATGCTCGAATCCCAGACTCTTAGGAAATGGGCCCATGAAATCAATCCCCCATGCATCAAAAACCTCACAGAAGTGAATGGGTTGCATGGGCATCATGTCTCTCTGTCCGCAGGTTCCCATTTTCTGACAGTCAGTACATCCCTTCACGTACTCATCAGAATCCTTGAAGAGAGTAGGCCACCATAGGCCGGATTGAAGCACCTTTTGTGCTGTTCTTTTTCCAGAATGATGTCCTCCTGCCTCAAGCTTGTGGCAGTATGTGAGGACGCTATGCTGCTCTTCTTGAGGAATGCACCTCCTCCAGATACTATCCCCTCCTTCATGATAAAGGACGGGATCCTCCCAATGGTAAAACTTGGCCTTAGCTAGGAAGGTCTCAAGTTTCTGCCTGGGCCAACCCTGAGGGACTGTCTTGGCAACAAGATAGTTTACAAAGTCAGCATACCACGGGAGTGAGGTGACAGCTAAGATCGCCTCATCTGGAAACGTCTCTGTGATAGGTGCGATGGGCTCAGATTCCTCAAGATTCTCCAATCTGGAGAGATGATCCGCCACCACATTCTTGACTCCAGGCTTATCCTTAATCTCAATATCAAATTCCTGGAGTAGAAGGATCCATCTGGTCAGACGTGCTTTGGCATCCTTCTTAGCCATTAAGTACCTGATGGCGGTATGGTCGGTGTAAATGGTCACTCTAGATCCGAGAATATAAGATCTGTACTTATCCAAAGCAAAGACTACGGCCAGCATTTCTTTCTCAGTCACAGTGTAATTCCTTTGAGCGGCATCTAAGGTCCGGATGGCGTAGTGAATGGCAAACGGTAATCCATCCCTCCTCTGTCCAAGCACTGCCCCAACGGCAAAATCTGAAGCATCCGTCATGATCTCGAATGGGAGAGACCAATCGGGTGGCTGAAGGACAGGAGCTGAAACAACCATATCCTTGAGCGTCTCGAATGCCGCAAGACACTTATCATTAACAATAAACTCGGTGTCTTTGGTCAGCAAGTCCGTGAGCGGTCGGGCAATTCGACTGAAGTCCTGAATGAACCGTCGGTAGAAACCGACATGCCCCAGAAAAGACCGTAACTGACGAAGATTGGACGGCGGATTGAGTTTTCTGATGATATCCACCTTGGCAGGATCGACCTCCATGCCCCTGTTGGAGACGATGTGCCCAAGGACCGTCCCTTGAGTCATCATGAAATGACTCTTCTCCTAGGATAAGACAAGATTGACCTCTATGCAGCGCTTCAGCACACGATCTAGGCAGTCAAGACAAGCATCAAACCCGTCGCCATAGACCGAGAAGTCATCCATGAAGACCTCTAAACAGTCACCCACCATGTCCGAGAAGATGGACAACATGCACCTTTGGAATGTCGCCGGAGCGTTACATAGACCAAAGGGCATCCGTCTGAAAGCATATGTCCCAAACGGACAGGTGAATGTCGTTTTCTCCTGGTCTTCGGGCGCAATGGCCACTTGATTATATCCAGAGTACCCATCAAGAAAACAATAATGGCTCTTCCCGGCTAGCCGCTCGATAATCTGATCAAGAAAGGGCAGCGGGAAGTGATCCTTCTTAGTGGCCTCATTCAATCGTCTGTAGTCCACACAGACCCTCCAAGAAGTTGGTACTCTGGTAGCGATCTCCTCTCCAGACTCATTGACCACTGTAGTGACACCCGTCTTCTTGGGTACCACATGTAATGGACTTACCCATTTAGAGTCGGAGATGGGATAGATGAAATCAGCGCTCCACCACTTCGAAATTTCTTTCATGACGACCTCTCGAAGATTCGGGTTCAGCCGTCGCTGGAACTCACGCGATGGCTTAGCGTCATCCTCGAGATAGATGTGGTGGGAGCACAGCTTCGGGCTCAGCCCCTTGAGATCAGCTATATTCCAACCGATTGCCTTGTAGTTTCTTTCAAGAACCTCCATCAGACGAGATTCTTGTTCTCCAGTCAAATCTGCTGAGATGATGACTGGGTGCATATCTGGCTCACCTGCAAGGAATCTATACTTCATTGATTGCGGTAGAGGTTTCCGTTCAGGACAACTGGGAGGCGGCAGATCTGGCTTCTGATATGTCTGGGTGAATGCTACCAGGTCTGCATGAGAGAACTCTCGCTCTACATGAATTTCTGACGAAAGGCGGCTGACTGAATTATCAATAAACTGTACGGGCTCGCACTCTGTCACGGTTGTTGGCTCAGAATGAATCAGACAAGACAACGGATCATCGAAATAGGCCCATTCAATATCTGAATACGAGGGATCAGAAGCAGAAGAACAAGAATTGAAATCATCGGCACCACTCGTCACCACACTGTCAGCCTCAGGTGTATCCGTATCCAGGAATGTGCTCTCCCGGCTCTCGATTGCCATGAGCTTGCGATACAATGAATCGGTAGGCAAAGCGAGAGTCGGTGCCACAGGGTCTTTCCAGTTAGATTCATCGTCAGTCATCTCGAAATCACGAACCTGGTGGACGTCTAGCTCTTCCTCTGTCATCTGCGCGGCTTCACTAGATTGCTCGGAGCATTCTAACTCTCTGGCTCTGGTTTCCTCGATCGTCTCTATTTGTATGGTCTCGCCCTCTACGCGAAAGCATACCTTCCCACAATCATGGTCGGTCACCGCCTTGGCTGTGGCCAAGAATGGGCGTCCTAATATGATGGGGGCATCAGTTACCGACTCAGGGATCTCCATGTCCAACACAACGAAGTCCACGGGGAATTTCAAGCCCTGAATGGTAACGACCACGTCTTTCAATAACCCCTTTGGCCTCTTTATCGACCTATCAGCAAACTGAAGGACCGTTCTGCTTCGAAGAAGAGGGCCAAACTCGAACTGCTTGAGTAAGGCTGCCGGAAGGAGGTTAATTGAGGAGCCGCTGTCTAATAGAGTACGATCAAATTGCTGCTCTTGAATCTCGCATCTGACATAGGGAGCTCCTGCGTCTGGTCGCTTGGCTGGCAGCTTGTTCTGAATGGTGCAGCAAGTATCATGAGTGAGCATATGGATTTGGTCTCTGTGCCTCCGCTTTCTTCGGACAGTGGTTGTCTCTTTCAAATTCTTTTTGAAGAAAGGGATATGCTCAAACGCTTCTCGTAGAGTTAGCTGAATGTGAAATCTGTCAATCATCTGATTGCCGAACTCTACCTCCTGGTTCTTTTTAGGATTTTCTTTTTTATTCCCCTTCGCCCGGCGGAGTGCCTCAGGGAAGGGGATGGTGGGGGCCTCCTCAGATGGAGGACTAGGAAACGGTCCCTGTGCCTGTGAAGGTGGAGAATCCACACAAATATCATCATGCAACACATATGGATCTGCGATTTGAACAGGAACCTTTCCTTTATTCATATTTTTTTTCTTTTTGTTACCACAGTCCATAGATACAAAATGTGGTAACATCACAGTGGGAGGCTCAACAAAAGTAGAGGTGGTGGCCTCAGTACCACCGCTAGCACCGGTCTTCGCGGCATCAGCACCGCGCTCAGATTCATCATCCAAAATGGGGGCATCAGCACCACCGTCCGTATCTGGTACCACGACGGCATCAGCACCGTCGTCCTGGACTCTATCATTGGTGGCATCAGCACCACCTTCAACATCATCATGAGCGGCATCAGCACCGCTCCTCTGCTCCTCTGGCGCTCCTGATCCTGCCTCTGGGTGTCGCTCAGAAGAGGCACCGCCGGCTGGCATCCTACCGCTCCTAGTAGTAACAAAATCAGCATCATGATAGGAATAAGATATGTCACTCACATGATCACTAGGAGAGGTATCCTCTGTAAACTCTACCTGCTCAGACTTCCTTTTCAGATTGTTAGGGTTAGGTTCAATCTGAGCGGGTATGTCGGCCTTGCCTTTCATGATCTCCCTCATTTCCTGCCGGAATTCATCCATTTCTTGCCTGAAAGATGCTCGCTGTTCAGATAGCAAGCGGGCAAGATCATCGAGTGCTGGGTTCTCAAAGGCTGGACCCTGAGAACCGGATGTCTGTCCCTGCTGTAAATGGGGCTGCTGCTGTTGCTGCTGATACTGGGGGGAAGGCTGGTGATAAGACTGCTGAGGCTGCTGTCGCTGCCTCCACTGCTGTCCCTGATAGGAGGGACGAGGACCATTCTGGTATTGCTGATAATGGGCATATTGGGGCTGTTGCTGCTGTGTCTGCGGGCTGCTCTGCTGTCCTTGGGCAGGAGGATGCTGCTGGGACGAGGATCCACCATTCCCCCACCGGAATCCGGGGTGATCCCTACGAATTGCGGGCTGGGGGTATCGGTCATACCAAATCCCATTGACTTCCATCAATGGGTCCTGCCCGAAGGAGGGTGGAGGAAGAACTGCCAGTGGCTGCTCTGGCTGATAAACCACCATCTGCGTGTCAGAAGATGGCGGTTGCTCTGGGTGGTACTGCAACAACGGAACCGGCTCTGCCTGGATGTGATTCACCTGTCGGTACGAGATAGAGCCCTGGTTGGGGTTGCTGCTGCTAGAAGCAACTTGTGACCTAGGAGGCTGTTGGGCATGAGATTGGGCCTCCTGAATGCATAGCATTTGGGTTTTTAGGTCACTCATAACTTTGGCAATTTGGTCCATCTGGGCCATGCCTTGATTCTGTTTTTTCTCGAGGATCTCCATGCGGTCCAGCTTCTCACTAATGATGCCCATGTCGGCTGCGGTTGATTCGGCTTGGGCTGCGGCTACCGACACTGTGTTGGGACCGGCATCGATGCGAGCGATCCTCTGAAATGTTCCGCCTCCTTGCGGTGGCTTTTGTTGGGTGTAGACACGGGCCTGAGTAATCACTGTAGAATTTTCTGCCATGCCCTCGTAGATGGCCCAGACATCATCTTCACCCTTAGAAAAATAGGATCCACCACAAGAGGCATTGACAAGCCCCTGCAGCTCCGATGTCAGCCCGCAGAAGAAACTCTGCACCAGGTTGGGCTTGGAGATGTCGTGATGTGGACACCGGTCAATGAGCTCTCTGAATCGATCCCAGGCTTCGTGGAATTGTTCGTTTGGGATCATGACGAAGTTGCTGATCATTGCTCTAGCTGCGTTGGTCCGGCCGAGAGGATAGTACTTCTTCAGGAATGCGGTCCGGAGATCTGCCCAAGTGTCGACGAATTGCCCAAGATGCTTGAGCCAATATGCGGCTCTATCAACCAAAGAAAATGGAAAGGCAATCATCTTGATTGTGTCCTCGGTTATCAACCGATCATGGATGGTGCTGCAAATCATCTCAAATTCTTGGAGGTGGAGGTGCGGCTCTTCGGTCGGCAACCCATGGAACTTGGGTAGCAGCTGGATCGTGTGGGGCCGAAGCTTGAAATCTCCGTGGATGGGCGGGAGTCGAATCCATCGGTGAGTGAGGGATGCAGCTGGGTTGTGCAATTCCCTCATGATAGTCTGTGGCGGTCTCTCGCCGTCTGGATCGCCTCCTCCTGCGTCTGGTCCTCCTCCTCCTCCACCTTCTCCGCCAGCACGGTTCTCTCTCATCTGAGCTATCTCCCTCATGAGATCACCCATGAATGTACCCTGGTCACGGATCTGCCTCTGCATGGTCTCCAGGGATGCTAACAAGGAATTATTGATGGCTGCTTGATCAAATAGGAATGGAGGGTGCTCATGATCATCTTCATGCTCGCCTCTGTCTGCCATGGCTGGATTTTCTGAAAAAGCAAAAGAGGCCATCTCAGGTGCTGTCGAATGAGCTGAACACTATGATGCACTGAATTCTGACACTCTTGGACTGATGGAAGGAGAATGAGAATGGTGGTCGAGGGGGAACAGGGTGGATGTAAACTCAGGCTCGGAGAGCGGACTCTCCGAGGTATTCCTAGATGAATAAGGAGGAGTGCGGGATAGCGGTGCCGACAAAGTCGGCCTAAGAGATCTCCGTCCCATCATCTTGATTATTGGTAAGAGCAGAGGGAATGTAGAAGAAGAGGAATGAAATGAGATGCAACAAAATTGTGCACGATTGTGCGGTGTTTTTGATCTTGATCTAAATAAATCTAGCAACCAAACACAAAGCAAGGGTAAGTTCACCAACTCAACACATGAAGCCGTGAAGGTTCGGCTTTTATCTTTTCAATTTTAGCTTGATTCAGGAATTTCTCTTTTAACGAGTCCTTAGAACGCTACGCCTATAGGAGAGAGAGTACTGCCAGAAAAGTATCCCGTACTTGTCCTCCTCCTGTGTAACCTGTAGCTTGCACTTTTTGAGGTCCTTGTAACCCTTCCTGGTTCCCTACTCAGCCAAAGAATAAGAGAGGAAGCCAATAGGCGAAACCAATACTTCGGAACTCGCTCGCAACGGAATCACCCGTGAGCGTGCAAGAACCTACTCGGACGCAGCCGGTGAGACAGACACCCCCGTGAAGGCGTGGCCTATGCTCGATACTTCGGACGAGGTCGATGCTCACACAATAGTGAGTCACCAATGGCGACCAAGCCCTACTCGACTACGTACGATAGAAGCGTCAATACTTCGGAAATCCAGGCGATACACAAGGCAGCCACAAGCTGGGTTTTTGGCTCTAATCCTTACGAAGCGCTCACCTCACTTGGAAGGAGACCTTCCCATGCAACCTGAATACAAGTGAGGGTATTACTCACCCCAAGCAATGAATCCAATTACCTTTTTTATTTTGGTCAAGTTTTCTTAGCAGTCCCTTTTTTAATTTTTTTGGTGTTATCGCTTCTTTTGAGTAAATTCAAGCAAGCGCCTAACGATTTTTTTGTATTTTCTTTATCCTATTTTGTTCCAAAAACAGAGGGAGAAAAGAGTCGGAAAAGCCGTGCAAGTCGACACAAAGATGGAGATCTCACCTTTGTGCCTAAATGATGCGTGCAAAGTAAGAAGACTTACAGTGAATCCCAGCTCTCTCCATGCGGGATGCAAAGCAGAAATTTATAAACCTAAACTACATGCCGGTATGCACACGGAAATCGTCCTAGATTAGGCAACTGCTAGCGTAAAGAACCACAAGTTGATTATCAACTCCCAATCCGAGTGTCCGGTCTTGGCTTACCCCTCCTCTTCTCGACACACTCGAGTTCAGGAGTAGCGCTTGATGGGGCTCGCTCACGGCGCGTGGATCAAAAGTAGATAACCAACTGTTTAATTAGTCTAAGTCCAAATACGCACTATAGGAGCATGCAAAAATAATTAGGTGTTTGGACCTATTCTAATCGAGACAAGCAGGACCTAAAACTAAGAGCTCAATCCACAAAAGAAAGTGAAAAATGAAAACAAAACCGGAAAATGACAAGCGAGGAAAACTCGTCAAAAACCGCGGTGAGCCCCCAAGTGAACACACACTTGGAAATTGGGCCCGAAAGTCCAAGTCCGAATGTACCTGTATTATTACAAATGATAAAAGTCACTCTCTCACAGAAATAAAATGCAAGCTAAACCAATCACTCTCTCTCACTCCTCCTGCTCTCTCCTGCCGGCTTGGCCCAAGACGGCCGGCTCCGCTTCCCAAGGATGCTCCGGATCACCTAAGCAATCCGCATCGCTCCGCGGTCCCTCGCAAGAAGACAAGAAAAGAGATGGTCAGATAGCTCAACAAGATATATCAAAAATGTAAGAGATGGAAAATAATGCTATGGTAAACAAACACACAGTTAATCAAAATGTAAACTACTCGCTGTTGCTCCCCGGCAACGGCGCCATTTGATAAACACAGATTATCGTAGGTCTAAAGAGTATGTCTCACACAAGGCGGAGACAACCGATGTCGATGCGGCGACCCACAATAAAGTGTATTTAATCAACAATTAACCCACACTAAAGATCAATAAATTAAAACTAAGGTGGAGTTAAAATTTATTTTTAACTCTGCACAAATGGTGTATAGTGACAAGTATGCAGAGAGTTCGAACACAGGGAGCAAGCAGGGTAATTCACAAAAGTGTAAGCACAAGTATGTGTGTGTAAAGTGTCTACACTAAGCAAGCAAGCAACTACAATTTTTGTGGGTTTTAAATTTTTAATTTTTTTTAATTTTTATTTTTTTTTGTATTTTAATTTTTAATTTTCTGATTTTTATAATTTTATATTTTATATTTTTCTTTTTCTTTTTCAATATTGGAATTTAAAGACAATGGAATAAAAGACAAGATAGAATGTTTATAAAGCTAAGTGAAAATTACCAAAAATTCAGAAACAAATTGTTTTTAGTCTTTTTAGGGTTTTTTACTGTTTTTGTGATTTTTGGAAAATTTTCAAGGTGTTTTTGGTATTTTTAAATACTGAAATAAAGCAAAACAGTGCAAATAAGGCTGGCTGTGAATAAAATGAGATTTAAAAATAGCAACCAGTAGCTCAAAATTTTCACACTATTTTTCAAATAAAAAGGACAAAATAAGGAACAAACAGAAACTGAGTTTTTGATTTTTGGAGTTTTCTACTATTTTATATATTTTTTTGAAGTTTTTGAGTTTTTTTAAATTTTTAGTGTTTTTCTTTTGAAATTTTTAATGATTTTTGGACTGACACTAAAATAGAATAAAATAGACACTAGGTGAATTTTTGGTAATTTTTGGGGGTGTTTTACTATTTTTTTGGTATTTTCTAAGCTAGACAGTGCACAAATAGCAAGTTTTTGATTTTTAATAAATATGAAGATAAGATAAAATCAAAAACTAAATATGTGGCGTGAAAGTACACATGTCCAGGAGCTTAAGTTCAAAATTTGAGAAATTTTGGAGTTAAAATGATAGATCAAATAATTAGAACAAACATCCAAACATTGAACAGTCCTGGCAGGGGCATATATGCAATATATCAAACATCCAGGGGCACGCAAACAATTGACCCACCAGGGTGAGTGACTTGCACGCGCCTGGGAAGGACTGGAATGTACGATCTCAAAACTTGAGGGGTCGACGTGCAAAATATCCAAAAATATTACACTTCATACGAAAGTTTTTGTACTGAAACGAGATACACAAAAGCCCGAGGGGGTCCATGCAAAATACCCTCGCTCAGGCGCTCTGCAGGTGACGCGTGGCGCGCATCCAACGGCGGGAAGCGGGCCACTTATCCACGTGGCAGCACGAGAGCGGCCGATGACGGTTGGCGTTGACGTCTGAGATTAGATCTCAGACAGAGATCTGACGGTGGACGGGCTTGCAAGATCGGACGGTCGTCACGCGAACTGGAGCTGCGGCTCAATCGGACGGTGGAGAAGCGAGGAGGAAGAACGGGGAAGAAGGCCGACGGAGGCGAACTTCCCCGACTCCGATCTCGCTCCTCAGACGGTGGATGGGCTCCAAAATGGAGCTGCAGGCTCCTGGAAGGTCCTTCTATGGACTGGATGGCTCGGATTCGCCGGAGGAGCGTCGAGGTACTGGCGTGAAGGCGGCGGAGCTTTGCGCTCCAGATATCTCCGGCGAGGAATCAAAATGGCCCTCCAGGTGCTTTCAAGGGTCTTTGACCTGCAAAAAGTTGTGAGAAGGCCCAGGGCAAATTGCCTGGGTCTCGCGGAGGCGTAGGGACGGTCGGAGGTGATCGGTGGAAGGCGAAGGAACGACAGCCGGAGGAGCACTCCGGCGATGAACGATGGGGAGCGAATCAAATGACGAAACTCGGATTTTTTTTGGGGTTTTCGATACGGAAGCTAAGGGAAATGAAATGAAACGAAAAGAAAAGGGAAAAATGGATGCCTCGAAGGTGGACTACCTGAGGAAGAAGAACCTCGACGCCGGTGGTCGGCGGAGGTGGCGGAGCCGCTACAGAGCCTCCTCGACTCGCCTGAAGGTGTGGATGCGGAGCTGTCACCTCCGGCTACACAAAGAGCGCTACAGGGAGGAGGATTAAAGGCTAAGGAGGGTTCAAACTTGGGCTCGAAGGCGGCGGGTGGTTTAAGTAGGAGGCGATGGCGTCTTCTTCAAGCGAGCTCCACGCGCGCGTCATGAAGATATGGCTGGATCCGAAGATATGGCGTGGGAGAGTGGATATCAGGGATGAACTTCCGAGAAGGAATCAAGGCGTGAGGACAAGCGGATCGAGCGCGAGAATTTCTTGAAAATGGGGCAAAATCGCGGGCGTCAGAGGTGGCAGACTTTGGTCGAGGAGTTGACCGGGGTCAACTCTAGACCGCGCCTGGTTGGTCCACGTGGACCAACCAGGAAACTCAGAGTAGAAATTATTTGAAAAATCAAAATAAAATAGTAAATGAATTTATTGATTTTAGGTTATAAAATAGAAAATATTTATTATTTTATGAAGAATTTTTCTGTGATTTTTATTTATTTTTATGAGACGTATTTTTACAAGTTTGTATTTGTACCCTTTATTGTGTATAAATCTATATATTTTGGTGTTATATTTTTATTTAGGTATTTTTAGTATTATTATTTTTATTCATGATTTTATAAAATTATAAAATACTTTTATGTATTCAAATATATTTTTATTTTATTTTTCTGATTTATTTTGTATAATTAATAAAATAAAATAAAATGGTATAATGTATAGGTATGGGTATAGGCAGTATACCTATATATTTGATATATACAAGTATTTTTATTTGGATTTCTTTTGTATTTTTATTTTGATTTTAATGTAAATAATTCTTATAAGTAATATTTACAACATTATAAAAATATAAAATTGTAAAAATAATAAATAAATAATAAATTGAATATTCTAATCGGTACAATGTACAATGTGGGTCCAAAACTCAACTTTCAAACCGTAGCTCCGCCAAATGAGAAACCACCACCATTAATTAGCTTATTTTCTTCTATATACAATTAAAGAGTACGCTGCATTTGGAGTTTTTATTTGTGAGATACGGGTCTGGGAAGTTGGCATTCTGGAATTTTATTCAGACCATAACTTTTTATTTGTACATTATTTTTGAATGAAATCAATTTTGTATTTTTCTTTATTAAATTATCTACAACTTTCATGTACAAAATTTCTTTATTTGATGTATAAAAAGTGGAACCAAAAATAGGTCCCAAAATGAATAAAGAATGAATAAAATGTATAGGTGTATTATCTGTATTTCTGACCTTATCTTCCCCTACTTTATTCCTTGTCGACCTATTCATCAAGATGCCTAGGTCTCGGGGTTTAGGGTCATAAAATATTTACAATATTTTATTCTTTTTTTCTTTTCTTTATTTATTCTATAATTTTGGCCTTAATTACAGTAATTTATACATTGTTTAGATGCGCATGCATGAATGCTAAGATGATGATTTTAATGCTATTTACAGGCATTTGCTAGGGTTTTTGGTGCCAAAATGATAGAATAAAGATGATGAAATGTGGATTCATCAGTGGCGTCGGGTGAAGGAGAAGAGAATAGGGAAGAAGGTGAAAAGGAGGAGAGAGAAAGGGAAAAATAAAATAAAAATAAATGCATTAACTAACTAATTATTATTTTAATTTAATTAATAATGTGATTACATAAGTAATTAATAATTGAATAATGAATTGTATATAATTATTAACTAATTAAATAACTTAATGACTAATTAAATAATAATTTATAGTTAAATAATAAATAAATAAATTTTATTTAATTTGATTTAATAATAGAATATATTAAGAATATAAATCATATATATTAAATAATATAAATTAAGGTACACTATACAATATATCAATATGGTCTCGATACATTTTGCATATTAATTCTGATTTTAGCGAAATCAGTGTCGTTTGATAGATAATTAAATAAAATGAACTTTAAAATAGAGTTTGCTCAATTCGGAGTCCATATGATCGAGTTATGAGATCTGGAAAATTTAGGTAACGGTTTCGTGACCTCGAGATTTATTAGCATTTTGAATTAAGTTATATTTTTCTATTGATTTTTAGAAATAATTCAGAAAAGAAATTAAGTTTAAAGGAGTTACGGATAGTTTATTAGAAAATAGGGAAGTTTCTACATATAATACATATAGATAATGTGGTCCAACTGTCAAAACTCATACGTTTTATTCTTATATTTTTTAATATTTTTAATAAATAGTATTATTAATAAAACAAAGTTTAAAAGTATGTTTAGTTGATTTGGAATTTTCTATAAATAGTTATGAACTTCGGAAGTTGGCTTTTATGATTTTTTCGATTCATTGTAATATTTGATTTTTATATAGAATATTTTTTCTGATATTGTTATAAAATAATATATATTTTTTGAACAACTTTTGTAAAGAAAGTATTTTGATTTGAGATTTTCTTAGTGATAAAAAAATAGGTGAAATATTTTCAAAGTATAAAATATGTTTAATATATAATTATGATATCAGTTTTCTAATACTATTATAAGTTGTGATATTTATCGTCCCCTACTTATTTATTTTGCCAACCAAGTAAATATTGACCGTCTTGGGGTGAGGATATGTAAGTATATATTACATATCTAAATCCTTCTTTTTTTAATTTTCTTTTTCTCTTTATTATTTTATTTTTGGATAAAATAAGTATTAAATATATAATATTAATATAATGGCTAAAATTTTAATTAATGAGAATTAGTATGATTAACTTGTATTTTACCAAGGATTTTAGCCAAAATAAAAGAATAAAGGCGATGAATCATAAATTCATCAAGACGTAAAAAATAAAAAGTCAAAATAAAAACTTTACAGACATGTATCTTGTCCATATTGTATCAAAATTGACAAACTCATCTTTAATTATATATAAATTAAATAAGCAGTTTAATGAAGTGGTTTCATTCAATTTGGAGTTAAGATGCAAAATTAGATTTTGGACCCCCATTGTGCACTATATATATATATATTATTCAATATATTTATTTGTTCTTTATTTTATTCTATAAATTTGTAAATATTATTTGAAATATATGTCCAAAATTAAAATTAAATAAAATCATTAAAATAAAATAAAAATAAATCATATACTTTAATATATAGATGAAGTATACCTGTATATACCTTTAAAGAATATGTGCATAATTAATTAGGTATACAAACAAACTCAGAAAATTACAATAAAAATACCTAAGTATGTATTTAAATAAACTAATATATATAATATACATATATAATAATAATTATTATTATTATAATGTAGTTCTATCTCGTGTTGTAAAGTAAGAGCCTAGTTCCCCAAGTAATATAGCCTTTTGTTAGGGTTAGGTACATGAGTTCTCTTCCAATCTTTGAAATCTTAGTCCATTTCAATTTGGACAATAGGGAGGCATTCTTTTAAGTCCAAGCAGTATGTATGAGGTCGCTGAAACCATCATACTTAGACTAATTGTTTTCATATTTGAAAGAGAATTGCCATATTCCAAAATTGTCTAAGAAGAGAAGCACCACGGTATGATCAGAAAAGATTTGAGGGAGACCTATTAGGCTGTCACTTTTTCCTTGTGCTATTTTGCAGTAAAAAAATCCATCCAGTCGAGAGGTTAGTTGTAAGATACGTCACGGGAAGTGTAAATTTAGTTTCCTAAGAAAATAATTGGCTACAACATATGGAAGATTTTAGACGTATATATAATTATATTATATATTGGGATAAATGGGGCTGCCCAGGGGGGACTAACTTAGCTCCCTCGTCTCCATTTTCTATATTTTTTTATTTTTTTAAAAAAATTCTTCTGTGAATATTCATCATTATATCCTTATATTATGTCACTCAAATTTCATGTGAAACAGAGACTACTACGGCCTTCATCCAGACAGTCATTTTTTAACGATCTCAAGATTTTTTAAATTGACTCCGTATGGATGGAGGTCATAGGAGTCTCTGTTTCGCATGAAATTTTAATGACATAATATAAGGATTTAATAATAAATTTACACAGTTTTTATTTTTAAAAAAATAAAAAAGACGTGAAAATGAGACGGGAGAGCTAAGTTAGCTTCCTCTAGGGGGCACACACATTTCTCTCTTATATATATATATTATATGCACGTAATCTATATAAGGCTTTATATAAAGAAAAATAGGTATACTTAATATTGTAATGGTTAATCAATATATTTTTAAAATAAGTGTTCAGAACGTACCAATGAAGATTTGTTTACAAATACAGGGATTAGTAATTTTAGACCAACTTCATATTTAAGCGAATTGGTGATATTTTTTTGTTGAATAATTACAAATTTCGATGATTGATTAATAGAAGCTGTAGAAGTTTATCATTGATATATGGGTTAAATGTGCTCCCTCGGAGGTAGATTGGATTATCCTGGCTCTCACTGGAAGGTATTTTTGATTTCTGGAGGTCGGTAAGGTTGGTAGGGGGGAATTCGACGGATGGCTGTGCATTACCATTCGCCGCACTTTGGGCTATTTGGGGCGGAAGGAATGACCTCATCTTCAAAAATCAAAGATTTTACCCTGAAAATGTACTTGCTCATTGTAACTCTATATATCGCTTTTGGATCACCAGGTAATGTACTCCTCTTTTTTATGATAATATATATCTGATGCGGTGAATCCCAACTCGGGATGTCACCCTCTTTTTATTCAAAAAAAAAATGTGCTCCCTCGGAGCATACAAGAGCACGCTCTCACCTCTTTCCACATTTTTTTACTTTTTTTTTAAAAAAAATCAAGCCCTAAAAATTTACTTGGAATAATAAGTACAATATAAGTTTCAAGTTCCGTGCAAAACAATCGTTCCTAACATCTCCATCTGGAGGGGGGGGGGCAATTCACCAATTCTAAGACCGTTAAAAATTTCCAATCTTGACGTTGGATATAGAAGTTTAGAATTAAGTCAAATTTTGAATATTTTGGTGATATATGATGATCTAAATTTCCATAAGTTTCGTTTCAAAAAATAAAAAAATATGGGAAAAAAGGCTGAAGCATGCTCCTTTTTCCCTTGATGTATATACTACATATAGATTATATACATTTAGAGAGATTTATTTCATATATTATTTAGGTATCAAAATATAAAAATAGAATGTGTGTACACTTGGGAGTGTTTGAGAATGTTAGAAAAATAATCCACAAATATGTAGAACATGTGAAATGAGAAATATGTCCATTTTAAGGGGAACCTGTATGGAAGAATGTTTGGTTTTCACGTAATTTGATCAAGTTAGCATGGTGAATATATAATTACATGAGTTTGTATTATAATATATTAAATATACGCATTGTTGTTATCATTTATCAACTGCAATTTATGTTCATGAGAACATATGCGCGCGCATGTGCCCACATGTATATGCATGAGTGCATGCATGCACATATCTCTCTTTGTCTCCCTATATATGTGAGTATTTATGAAGGCTAGTATGTATGCATGTGTATGTGCATGTATAGATGTATGTATTTATTTTTGTTCGTGCATGCATGTATGTATGTGTGTGTGCGTGTTTGTATGTCTATAAGCCTTCCTATTTGTGCATGTGTGTTGTTACCAGATTCAACTATATAATATGCATTAAATTTTCGGGTCCATCTAATTCAACATAAATGCATTAGAGATTAACAAACTAAAAATCATGCATTTCTGATTCTTAATCCTATTATAACATGCGAGCATGAACAGATTAAAATAATGATACAACATCTTAGGATAAGATCCATAAAAGGTAAAGCAATAAACAAATTACCGCAGACAAAAGAATAAAATGATTAGATCAGAGAAAACCGAAACGTCAATTTAATAGACTATCATCACAGAAAATATCGCTTCCACAATACAAATGCGGAGTATTGGAAATCCACGCCCACGACTCCGTGTTGAGAGATGATCTGAAACATATATATTAGAATATCATTGATAATTATACATTAGATGCGAGACACTAAAATCAATTTACCTTTCTGGATCATTATGGCATGTCAGTATATAGCTCTTCATACAGTAATTTGTCGATCTTTTGAGCTGTCTTGTTCAATTGCCTTTCTAATTAGCCATCTTATTGTTAATATATTTAGATTCCATGAATGGATTGGTGATTTTGGGCCTGTAATTTGAATGTAGTAATATATATGCGATTATGTCACTATATATTCCTGGATTGCGATAAG
Organism: Ottelia alismoides; assembly: GCA_037367405.1. Taxonomy (NCBI): domain Eukaryota; kingdom Viridiplantae; phylum Streptophyta; class Magnoliopsida; order Alismatales; family Hydrocharitaceae; genus Ottelia; species Ottelia alismoides. The sequence continues at coordinate 39,543 of JAZKJV010000590.1, forward strand.
ACGAAGGATTTTTGAAGGATTTTTGGCGATGCTTGATATACCTTTGGTAGATCTTAGCATCATGACGTTCTTCAGGGAATCTCTCTTCAACTCTAGATTTCGTCCAAATGCTGTGAGATTGATGCCAGTTGTGAGCTTATGGGCTTTATGGGTTACTAGAAATGGTGTAATTTTTCGTCAAGAGAGGTTCTATGTTGAAAATGTAGTCCACCTTGCTCGGACTCTCCTCGAGTCCTGGTTGTTTTAATCGTCTTATATTTATATACTGGGGCGGACACCAACGTGTGTTTCCCCCTTTTTTGGCTAAAAAAGATGTCACTATATGTACATCGACATTCTAAAGAGATGATTATGTTTGTAAATATATATTTTGTGACTATAAAATGAATTAAATTAATTAATATTACACTCAAATATTAATAACAAACATATAAAAACACATATTATTCTTGCAGACAAACAAAAAATATGCGGGACTATAAAATGAATTTAACCGATTAATATAACTCTCAATTATTAATAACAAACACTTTTTTACCCCCCAAAAAGGGGAACACGCGTAGAGCCAGCAATAATGATATTCTCGAGGAGAGTCCGAGTAAGTTGGATTACATTCTCAGCATATAACCTCTATGCATGGAAAATTACACCATTTCTAGAAAGCCAAAGAGCCCGTAAACCTACAATTGGTACCGATTTCTCAACATTTGGACGAAAACGAGAGTTGAATAGAGATTTCTACAATGACGATAGATTGCTATGATCTACCCAAGCCGCATCTAACATATGCCAGAATTCTTTCGTCTTCGCAAACCAGAAACATGTGCTCAGCGGATTCCAATGTCGAAGTACTATAAAGGGCACAATAGCTATCATGAGAGTTTATGATACGGGCTTTCCTCTCCCTCGCGAGTACTCTTCCATATCTCAGAAGCCACATGAATACTCTAACATGTTTTAGCACCCTCAACTCCAAATCATCCTGCAACCCTTAACAAGGTCCTCTTGTAGTGGTTGCACACATTTGATCATCACATTGTAGGCCTTCTTGACTTGGAAATCCACTTCCCTCCAAACCCGAGATCATTTCCAGTAGTGGCCTCAGACCTAGATAAAGATTCCATCAGCTCTAAGGTGACGTTTGGTTGGTGGGGTTACCCCCCTTAACCCACTTCTTCTCTCTCTAATGTGGGCGTCACGTTTTCTCTTTTTTAATATATTAAATAAAATCAATTCTCTTTCATCTACTCAATCAAAAAATAATATATTATACCATCATAGATATACAAATTATAAACTACTCCACATCTACTCACTTTTCCAAACTTCAATACAATCATATCACAATAACTACTCATTTTTTCAAACTTCAATACAATCACATCACAATAATCACTCACTTTTCCAAACTTCAATACAATTATATCACAACAAACCGCGTTTGGTACACGGATTAGGGTGGGTTAAACTAGTAGAGGGTAACCCATTTTTGTGTTTTGGTATTTGGATAGAAGGTTAAATTAGAGGTGGGTTGTTATGATATGATTGTATTGAATTTTGGAAAAGTGAGTAGTTATTGTGATTTGATTGTATTGAAGTTTGAAAAAGTAAATAAAAGTGAAGTAGTTTATAATTTTTATATGATTAGATGGTATAATATATTATTTTTTTGATGGAATTGATAAAAGAAAATTGATTAATTTAGTCTATTAAAAAAGAAAAAATGGGACCCACATAAAAAGGGGGAAAATGGATTAAAAGGGGTAAACTCCACCACCTTGCACACGACCGTAAGTAGGGTTGAGCATTGGGTTGGGCCGGCCCTGCCCAACCCGAAGCTCGGCCCGAAAAGCCCGGCCCAGCCCAAGCCCAAGTGAATATTGGGCCGGGCTTGGGCCGAAGAATTATGCCCATTTTTGTTTTGGGCCGGGCTCGGGCTTGGCTCGGCCCAGCCCGACCCAGCCCGAAGCCCGGCCCGAACATGGCCCAATGGCCTAGCCCGAAGATGGCCCGAATATCCTCCTTGCGGGCCTTAGACACAGAGATTATATCTCCCCCAAAACACAAACTCAGTCCTACGCAAACCCCAAATCATCCCCCCCAACCTCGTTACACTCCCCCTCCCTTTCCTTTTCACACGCGAAAGCCCTATTCCTTTGCGGTCACGCAAAACCCAAATCCTCTCCCCCCTCCTCCCCAGCCGGTTGTGCTCGATCAACTGCGCGTTGTGGGCCTGCGGCTACACAGCCTACACCGCAGGTCCACAGCTTTGTCGTCCACCTGCAGGCTGCTGCGAGGGTGACCACGCCCTCCCGTGTCTCTGATCTCCTTCTCGACCCTTCCCTCTGCACATTGCATCACGACACAGTCGCATCCCCCTCGGCTCCACTTTCCAATCCAAACTCTAGTTCCATTCAGAAGCACCATTGTCCACATTGCATTACCTAAGGTTTGAGCCGTGGCCCGTGGGCATTGAGGCTATATTTTTTATTTAACTACTTTGGCATTTGCACCATACCGAGATTTTAATATCTTGTTGATAGTTGATGCTATCTTTGTCTTTAGTTGAGGTTATCTTGAGTTATATAGATCAATAATCATCTTTGGAATCTTTGGGAGCCATTATTATTGTGTATACAGTAGACTGCAAATTGCTTCTATTGTACCCTCAGGTTCCCTCATGATTATTTGTTACTCCAAAGTCTGAACATCATACAGATTGATATGTATCTGTCATATTTTTTAACCATTATTCTCCTATTGTTACTCTAAACGTCTTATTGTAAATAGAAATGTATTTGTCATGTTGCTTGGACTGTTGAGTTTTAGTTTGCAGTGCATTGCATATATATCTAACTGTAAAATTTATAACTTTAGATGTCAGAAGCGCGACAAGACTCACAAGAGCAATCCACACCTTCACATCCTATTGTAGACAATGTTGATCTTCCAAACGAAGAAAATTTAGAAGTCAATACGCCCATTTCAAGGAAGCGAGAAAGACAATTTAAATCATGGGTTTGGGAGCATATGACAAGAGTTGGGGTGATTGATGGAAAAGAAATGTGTAAATGCAACTATTGCAAGGCACATCTCACTTGTGGTACAAAAGGTGGGACAAGTCACCTTGATCGACACTTAAATATTGTTTGTCCATTTTACCACAAACAAAAGCAGCCTCAAAGCCTTTTGAAATTTTCAAAGCTTGATCAAGGTAGCACACTTGCGACATGGAAATTCGAACAAGAGCGGAGTAGGGATGACTTTACAAGATGGATTGTCTCAAGTGAATTGTCCTTTAGGATTGTTGATAACCCCAGATTTCACACTTTCATCTCAAATCTGCAACCTAAATATAAGGTTCTTTCCAGGTTTACCATAAAGAGAGATTGTCTAAAATTATATGAAGCAGAGAAAGAGAGATTGATGGAGTTGTTAAAATCAATTGGTAGAATTTCTATCACGACGGACATGTGGACGTCAAGTCAAAATCTGGGGTATATAGCTATCACTGCACATTTCATTGATAACAAGTGGAAGTTGAACAAGAAGATTCTTTGCTTTTGTGTCCTTCATTCACGTCATACAGGCGAGAACATTGCTGATATGATTGTCAACCGTTTGAGTGATTGGAACATACAGAATCTGTGCACTATAACAACTGATAATGCATCCACAAATGATGTCGTTGTACGTAATCTTGTTGATCATTTTTCTTCAAAGGGTACTTTGTTGTTAGATGGAAAATTTTTTCATGTGCGTTGTTGGGCACACATATTAAATCTTGTTGTCCAAGATGGATTATCTGAAATTAAGAGCATAACTTGCAAAATCAGAAATCTTGTTAAATATGTTAAGTACTCCCCTAGAAGATTTCAAGATTTCATTGAAGTTTCTCAACAAGAACGTATCCAAATGACAAAAGGATTGAGACTAGATGTAAGCACACATTGGAATTCCACATATTTGATGCTTGAATCTGCTATCTTATATCAAAAAGTCTTCAATCGTTTGAAGGGGCGTGATTTTCAATTGTCTGAGGCACCATCTGCAGGGGAGTGGAAAAAAGTGGAGATGATTTGCGGAATCTTGGAGAGTTTTTATGCTGCAACAAAGGTTTTTTCAGGACAGAAGTACTCAACTGCAAACTTGTTTTTTAGTTTGCTTTTCGATATAGAGAAGGACTTGCATTCTCTCATGAGGCATGAGGACTCCTCTATTAGAGATATGGCTGTAAAGATGTTTGGTAAGTTCGATACGTATTGGAGAGAAAAAGATGCCATGTTACCGTTGGCGATTGCTACAACTTTAGATCCTCGTTATAAGCTGGAGTTTCTCAGATTTTCTTATTCAGAGCTTTATCCGGAGGTTGAAGTTGAAGAGTACGTCGAACGTGTCCAAAATACCTTATACAAAATCTTTTATGAGTATTCTAACAAGTATAAGGCAGAATTTTCTGGAGGGAATTCTACATCTTATGGTGTTGACCATGAAAACATATGTAAATCAAAGAGGAAGGAAGATACTCGAAGCAAATTCTTCAAGAAAAAAAAGGAAGTTGGTTCCTCTGAAGCTGGAAAATGTGAGATTGAAATGTATTTACAAGATAATTCTGCAGACAATGAAGATGATCAGAAGTTTGATATTTTGAAATGGTGGGACGTGAACTCTAATAAGTACCGAGTCTTATCAATTATGGCACGAGATATTTTGGTGATTCCTGTTTCTACAGTTGCTTCTGAAAGTGCATTTAGCACTGGGGGACGAGTTGTAGATCCGTGTCGCAGTAGACTTCATCCGACAACGATGGAGGCATTGGTTTGTGCTGGTGATTGGATTCGTATAGACGATCAAAAAGATGTTAATTTTGAAGATGAAGAGGAAGAGGAAGAGACAGAGGAGGATGAGATGCTATTAGGTTAGTTTAAATAATCAAGTCTAATGCCTATAATTAGATCAAATGCTCAGATTACATATCTTTATTATAATGTTAGTCTAATTTAATGTTTATCTTATTTGCAGATCAAAGAAAGCACTAGAATAATCATCAATTGGCATGGTGAAATGAGTCTTGACCCCTGAGTAAGTAAATCAAATTCGTATCTCCATTTACATCCACAGCAGATTCCGAATCAGGTAGGCATATTGTCTTTATATTAATTATCTACTTTAATCTCTCTTGTACATGAACAGTATCAACACCTATTGGCAGATGGAACGTTATGGATGCACCTCCATTACCTTTCAAGGGCTTGGGAATGATTTGCATATTCACGGAGTCACAAACCAATACTCTAATTTTGCTCCTTTCGCAATTATGCTTTGTGTCCTTTCTAGCATACTTTTGGGTTTCAAAGTTGAACTATGTTGAGTTTTTTTAGCCTTGGTAAACTTATAAACATCTTTCTATTTATCAAGTGATGTTGTGCAATGCTTCCATTACTTATTTTGTCTTCTCAATCTATCCTTTATGTTATTCATGTGATCGTGTATTCGTGTGTGTGTTTTGTTACTGGAATTTGAATAATGTTTTTCTTTCCATTGCTTCTTGCATTCATGATTACCTTGGTTTATCCAAGAATGATATCTATCCATGAGTCATGACCTTCGTTCCAAGGTATGTCACTCTATTCATATCATCTATTATATGTACCACATGCATGTGTTAAAATGTCCTATTTGAGTGGAAGATGATGGTTCATTTATTCTATCAAAAAAATTTATTATGCACGTTTATGTCCACCCATTGCAAGGAAACCTATGGATACTATCTTGGTCCAGCTCCTCCTTTAGGATACTTGACAAGGTAAAATAAAGAACCATTTGTCATTACTAAAGTGAGCACATCTCTATATCCAAAATGCATGCCATGCGAACTGAATGTACATTTGGAACCAGTGAGAAAGTTTTAGTTACATTGAACTGTTAATCATGGAGTTTGATTTGTTAGTGGGGTCTAGGATTTGTTAATGGACCGAGTGTAGCATTGTTAGGAGTGGATCCGATTGACAACATGGAAGCAGAAACAATCAAGCAACATCGAAGAAACTACTCTAGGATTACAGTTACAATGAAGTTTACATCAAATTACTGAATACCACGTGTACATTAGACTAATCATCCATGGAGAAATTCCAACAGATCTTGAGTCATAATAGGATGTATCCCTTGTTTATATTAGATCTACTAAAGTATCTTTATTTGTTAATATACCATTACACTAAGCTTGTTCCTGATTATGTTTGAGTGCCTCTATCGTGATTTTATACCAAACAAACCTTTATTTTTCTGTATACTTTATGCTTTTATTTCGAATGATAACATATCACGTTACTATTGCAGCTTCCCGAGGTGTTGCTTGCATCTTTGCCATATCGAAGCAGTCTCTTGTATACATCTTGGATGAAGATGAAGGTTCTGAAATGGAATGAGATTTCTCAGACCAGGTATGCTTCGTTTGAATAATTATCCAATTTTTGGATGTTGTGTACACTCGTTAAACACCAAAATGTACACCAGTTTTCTACAGTTTTTTCAATTTATGTAGTAATAATTGTGAGTAAAATATGTTTTTATCTGCTATAGTAGCATTGGAGGTTGATCCATATTTATGGGTCATCTTTTTATAATTTGATAAGATATGTTCCTATTTGTAAAAGAGCTTGCAGTGATATGAACATATGTTTATATGGGCCAGCCCGGCCCAAGCCCGGCCCATAACCATTGGGCCGGGCTTGGGCTTGGGCCGACCAAACAAAAAAAATGCGGGCCTTAAGCCCGGCCCAAGGCCCGATTTATTAAATGGGCTTGGGCCTGGGCCCTTCAGGGCCCGGCCCAGCCCGGCCCATGCTCATCCCTAACCGTAAGAGAGCGCGTAACGAAAGTTGATCTCCAACTAAACATAGAAAACACATATTATTCTCGTAACAAGACGAGAAATTTGCTGGATATCTATACTAAATCGGGAAAAAATATTACGTGACACAAAATGTAAATAACTACAATGTCTGCTGAACGTAGTTTTTAATATTTAAAATATTTTATTTTGATTTTCTTGATTTTAAATTATATTTGACATAATACCAATATTACAAAGGATGCATTTAGTGCAATGACAACTATATTATCTTTCACGATATATTTTCATTTACCAACAATAATACAACACGTGATTTACACTAGTATTTTCATTATTTCTGATTATAATATCTATTAACGATTTGCCTCTTCCTCCTCACCAAGGAGAAGAAGAGCCGCCCGTTCCGCTCCATCTTCCTCAACGGTCCAACCTCGAACACAGTAGATGAACAGTACCCCATGTAATAATGTCTTGGGTTATACCTTGTATTAATACATAACGTGATCTGAAATGAGAGGCTTATCCTTCAACTCATCTATTTCTTATTATAACATTTTGTTTACCTTGTAAGATTGATGTGACATCGATCTCCATCCATCTTTCATTGCTATATATAACGACCCACTCTTCCCTTCTCATGACCATGTTCTTTCCCCCACTCCCCCCTCTCTCTCTCTCTTCATCCCAACTCAACAGAGATTCACATCGCCTTCTTCCCCTATTCCTTCTGTATTGATATAGTATATATTTTATTCTTCTTTTCCTTTCTTTATGTTTAGCTTCCCTTCCTTTACTATGTTATGAATTTACAGGGTTTCGTTCTTATGGGCTGTTCATATGTTACACTTCAGGGAGATGCATGAGGGTTTGATTGGGATCTGCAAAGAGAGCTTTCTTCAGTCCACTCATGGGTGATCATGGGGTTAAATTATCTGCCGACTCGTTCATCCACCTACTATGAGCCATTAGAGGAGAAGGGAGGAGATGAGAGGTCGATTAGGGTTCATAGTATATGAGTGAACGATGCGGGAGATAGATTGCATCTCTGGTTATCTGTGCTTGGACTGAAGGGAGCTCCCTTTCCTTTTCCTTTCCTTCTGTCCAAAAAATGGTGGAAATTTTGTGGCACATATATATGACTTATATCTATAATCCAGACATTACATGTCTACACTCTTAACACAAAATCCCATTAATTCTTAAGGAGTGTTTTCAGTGAAACTGGTGAAAGTTTGTGGAAAAGTGTGTGCATGATTCCTGTACAAACTAAACTTCTTAAGCAAATCTCGAGCAGCAGGTGTTGTATTCTATACAGCACCGTATTATTTACTTGTCGTTGTTGCTTCTGCAGTATTCTTCCTTTATTTCTAGGGTTTGAAGGCAGGCTGTTCTCAAGAAAGTATGGCATGGATGATCATGCACTTGCTGTTGGAAGGCTTTATCAAGGTAACTCACCATCTTGATCTCCATTTCAATATATCTTCATGTTCTAAACTATTCCTTGTTCTTGAAGAGCATGTTGCATGCAGAAGATGAAGATCAAAGGACATTGGATTCGTACAGTATGAACTACTGTACTGTTCTTCGATCGAATCAGATCACGGGGCCCTTTGCTGGTTTGTCTCCTGTGCAGCTTTGAACAAAGACATGATAGATGTTCCATCATCAACTATCTGCACTGTTATGGGGATCCTAATTTAATTGGTGTGGCTGTTGGAATCGATTTGTTTAATGAATGATTGACCTAAACTTAGACAACCACGTCCATTGTTGTAAACGTCGTGTAGATGTAGATGGTGTGGTTAGATTCAATGAACCATCACCGAGTATTTGTACACCTTGGTTGTAAATGGTATCTTTGTGCCGGTTTAGAGACTTTCTGAAGATTAATGGGACGTGAAAAATTTGATATGGGTAACATTTGTTTTCTTGTATCACTTGTCTGGCCAATGCTTTTTCAGCTTATTTTTGGATGTACATAAATAATATTTTTTTTAAGATAAAAGAATATATTTCACACTAAAAATCCTCTAAAAAAGTATACTAACAACTAACTTAATAATACATTTAAATATTAGTCGTTATATAGAAATTGATAGGAGATAAGCAATAAGTTGTGTCACCAATCTCTTTTGGAAGGCAAATTCAATCCTTTGAAATAGAACATTCATGGATTTAAAAATCATAACATTACTGGACATAACTTTTTGGATGTAAAACATACTCGCTAATCCATGTACGTACATGTATGGAAATCACGTACGTACTTGAAATCTGGTAAAACAATAATAGAATTCGTACGAATCCTACAAACATTTCACGTCGAAGAAAACAGATTTATTTAGAAACCGATGCAATTCGGTTCGAAAATTGGATCGAGAGAACAATCGACCTTGCTGTTTTGTTACAGATACTTTTAATTGTCTATGATTTTACACAATGCCGATTCTCTCTACATAGTAATATAATTGTGATATATGCTGTACATCTGTGTGCGTACTATACATGCGTGCGTATTTGTGGAAGTGTACCGTGGATCTGTCAACCACTTCCACATTTTGAATCATTGTCAGCTTTAATCATCTGAAGTTGTGGCATATTAAATCATTCAGATATGCTAAATATCATCTAAATTAACTCAGGATCATCTAACTATGCAAATGATGCACTCGAATTGGTTTGTTTAAGGTAATACACCACAAGTAACACAGTACAGTTTGAGGACAGTAGGGTTTAGCATCAACTGCAGGACGATTTCAACATTTAAATGGCCCAGTTCATAACTATTTTCACTAATCATGATTTCAATACGAAGTTAATTATGTGCAGCACATCTGTCTGGCATCTTTTGGGTTTTGCTGTTTTCCTGTGTTTGCCCGAGAGATTTCTCAAGCTCCATTGTGCTCACGGGAGCGTAGTGTTCCTCCCAGTTTGGAAAAGGTGAGATCTTCACTGTCTCGCATCTCTGTGTGGGAGATTGAAATATCACATCAGTATGATCCAAAAACAGCTAGAAGTATACTCTAATAAGATGTCTGCATGGATGTACCGATTTGAGGAAATTACATAGCACTTAGGGCTGTGGGGGACAAGAAGACCCCCATGTGAAATCTTGTATGGATCTGGTGAAAGGAACAGGAGAAGATCACAAGGATGAAATTTAATTTATCTGTCACTAGAGTTAAGATATTACAGTAGTCTTTGGATTAAAGCAGTAAATGTAATCCATTCTTGCGATATGAATAGAATGAAGAACATGCAGAGGCTCCATCTATGGTCGAGAGATAGCTGATCAAACGAGAATTTCCTTGTAATTGTTAATTGCAGTCCTAACATAGTAATTTCACTGTTTACTTCTTCTGAAGTATAAAGTTTTTTTACCTTATGGTACGCCCTACCACATGACATGTCAAGTCTAGGGAAAGTTACCCCTTACTGTTGAAGCACAAGGAATATATTCTAATCCGTGCATGCATGTACTGTAGCATGAACTCGTAAAACATAAAGATCCAAGATGGGTGAACTCTTTTCTTTCCTTTCAATTTATTTAGTTTTATGCCAATATTTTTGGTTGTTGGTGATTTTGGATTTCCTTTAGTAATATAAATTTCGCTTATATGGGTGTGAGATGACGAGATCGTGGCCCTACGATGCGTTGCGACCTCGATTGCTTGCCTTCGAGACAGAGGAATTAGGTGAGGATTACTAGCCTACATAACTCGTTGAGCTTGGACCCAATTGGATCTCTTCGGTATAATCCAAATGGCTTGAGTCCATGTTTATCAGTATTTATCCATACTATTTATGACTCACTCCTACACTTTGTGAATACTAGATGTTGGACTATGATTAGGGTACTACGATTTCCCCACTTATATGTGCAATGTCGTCGTTGCCATATGGGACATCACTTATTGGCATATATGTATCCTTGGATATCCATTTTCTCATATCTCTTTGGTAGGGACGGACTCACCCCTTGGACAATCTTTTCTACTATTAGAGTGAACCATCTCTTATACCTATATTACAAAGTTCCAGACACTAGGCATGATCAGTTAATGGGGATTACAAGCCTACATAATTTGTTGAGCTTAAGCCCAATTCACTACAACAAAATTGAGTTATAGAATTAGCCATTGCTAAATAAATATGATGATATTATTCGTTGCAAAATGAGTTTTCCTACTCAAAATTAGCAACACATATTATATATGTCGTTATATCATTATCAGTGGTCCATATAGCTACGCTTATCCGTTGCTATTTTTCAAAATATCAACTAATCATCGCTATTTTTTTGTTCAAAATTTAGGGACAATTAATTAGAGGTTTGAAGAATAACAACGGATAAGCGTCACTATGTGAATTGTCGCTGATTATATAATGATATATATATGATATGAGTTTAATGGGAGGCATCCAACAATGGTTGCCCCCGCGCTGTTTTCGGCATTTTTTATTTTTTTGAAAAATATAGTCATGTATATACATCCCTATATCCCTTCTATATGCCATTCGAATTTCGTCAGAAACAGAGATTCCTACGGCCTCCACCGAGATGGTGTTGATTTAAAAAATTCTGTTACCGTTAAAAAATGATTGCCTCGATGGAGGCCGTAGGAGTCTTTGTTTCTGACGAAATTCGAATGACATATAGGAGGGATATAGGGATGAATTTACATGACGATATTTTTCAAAAAAAATAAAAATGGCCAAAAACGGCGCGGGGGCAGCCCCATTAAACTCATATGATATTCGTCGCTAACTTTGGGTATGAAAAATTATTTCGCAATGAATAATATCGTTGTTATATATTTAACAACGGCTAATTTAGTGACAAATTTTGAAAAAACCATCACTATAGCTCATTTTTTTTGTAGAGATTGGACACCTTGACAACAACCTAAAATGCTCAAACCCAACTTCTTCAGCAGTCACCCCTATTTATAATCCATTTTCACACACTTTATGATTACTTGATGTGGGACTATGGCTTCATTTCCAACTTTCGCTAATCACCTCAGCCACTTAGTATTTAGTATGCATACACTTCTCCCTTTATATTAAATATAGGAGTGTACCTTAATAGTTGAAGGATCTCATTATTCGAGATCTTGAGGTTAGTTGTTAAAATTTCTTTTCTACGTATATTTTTTATGATAATTACTTGCAGCTTAGGTTTATTTGGGGTTCTCATCCCCTTGTTCTACTAGAATTCTCTCCCATGTCGCAAAGATGCATAGACTTCGTCTTTAGTTGAGGCATATCATCCCAATCATCCTTCTGTTAGTCATGGAGATTGGTTAATTTGGTTTGATGCAGATCACAATTACTGCGCTAATGAGGATTTTTAGGGAATAAAATTTAAATTTAATTCAGTTAAGTTGTAATAATTTAGTTTAATAATTGTAATAATATTAATTTTTTAATATAACCTCATTAAAGAAGAAGGTGAATAAAGAAAAAGCTCATGATACCGTACATGGACAAGAGAAGAGAAGTGTCTATCAGATGAACTATTCAATTACCGAATAAGGATATATTTGATATCAGAGTTCTCATTCACTTATATTCACTTTCATTTAAGTTATGAGAGCATTATGCCTTAGAAATGGTGCCATGAGACTTACAAAAATGATCATTTATGCTTCTTCAAACTTATGATTATACATCTGATGGGCACCTTTAGCAAATTTCATTTTAACTTAATCAAGATGAGATGATTCGACGATTACAATCGCCATAATCTTCCGGTGACAATGTCACCCCTCCTACGCCTAGGTTTCATTACTTTTCTTCCATTCCATTTGATGATGACATTTTTTGTCATTTTATAACTAGGCCTAGGCATCAGGTTGGATCGAGCTGGCCCATTTAGCTATTATATAAAAGTCAATTGATCTCACATTTTTTAAAGAACGAGCCCATTTACTATGAGGTCAAACCTGACCCACTTGTTATCGGGCTAGGTTTTACTTAGAACGCTCAAACTCACCCACCAAGCACATAAACTATTCACCATAGAGTCCAACTCATTTATTTTACCCTGCATTTTTATGTCTCAAACACAATGATATATAACAAATAAATATGAAACAATATGTAGGAGTAGTATTAGTCGTGAAACTAAGATTGTTAAAATAACTTTTTCAATTATTTTTAGGTATAATCTTATTCTTTAAGGAAGATGGAAAAACAACTGATATCAATCAAATATATGATAGCAAGCAATAAAAGGTTACTATCCTTACATTTTTCGAATTATTATAGATTGCTTAAGAAAAGGTATTCAATATATTATTTATTAAATAATAAACTATCGTTGGCTCAATTGGGTCGATTTGGGCTTAAAATGTACTAAACATTCTCCCGCTATAAGTAGAGTCGACTACATGGTTTCTTTTTCAAATTTATGTTGAAATATTCGACTATTTTTTACGCTGACAGACGACTACCTAATACAACCCCTACAAGAGTAGGATTTCAACCTGGTCTTTTGTGTGATAGACACACTGTACTACCACTAAACCAGTAGGTGGGTGTAAATGAAGTAAACTTTTATTTTTAAGTGGGTCGAGCATACCATAGTTCTAAATGAAATGAAGTCCTAATATACTTCTCATGCCCAACCCATTTAAGTCAAGTACCTGCGAGCTCGAAGTCCTAATATACTTCTCAATCCTAACCCATTTAAGTCAGGTACCCACGAGCCCAATGGGCATCTGTCCTAATGCCACCCCGACTTATTTATAAGTCCATCCATTCATTTTTTAAGAAACATATTTCTATATTTAAGATGAATTATATTCAACATTATTAGTGTCAAACAAACTTGTGTATGATTACAAAGATAGTAATTGAATCTATGCATATGGGGGTGAACGTCAATGAGCGTCTCCCCCTTTTTGGTTTCAAAAAAAAAGTAATTGAATCTATGCATAAAAATGTTGTGTGTGATTACAAAGATACTATTTAATCAATTCATATACATATCGAGTTCAAAAAATATATATTCAAAATTTAAAATAAGGACTTGTTTTTGAAATAAAAACATTTTATTTAACATCTATTGTTATAATGTAAAAAGAAAATAAGCAATGCAAACGTATTGTGATATTTGTAAAGGCAAATCCTTTCATACATCTATTAACCTCTTAATTTTATAGAACCATGTATGGCTATTTTGGTATGATAATAAAATTGCGTTTCCTACATTTTTGGAAGCTCATCTGTCAAATTTTTAGAGAGTTTGATAATCCCCTTGAGATCAATTCTCGTGTTTAGAATATTCATTGTTTGTAAATTTGGAATATGGCATGTTGTTTACAACAACTAGAAGTAAGTTTTCTTGCCAATTCTTTTCTCATCATGTTCAAAAAAAATCTAAAATATAATTAGTTAATATTAGTAAAGATATAAACATTAGATCTTCAGTTTCATTATTTGATTATCCTAACGTAATTAGTAACTTTGTAAACTCATATATTATATTTGCAATATTGCATTGTTATCCAAACAAGCATATGCGTGCAAGTACATAGAAATCTCAAATATTATTGTTTTTATTTTACAAAAAACCTTACATTTTTATTATGAGATATTTTTACCGTTTTATATGTTATTTTAAAAATCTGAGAAATTTGGGCTGCTTTTAATTTTTAATTCTTTTCTACAATCCGTGATATTGTTGCCATAGAGTTGGTTTTGTTTACTTCTAGGTCACTTTCAATATATGACATTGGTTTTATTTTAACCCATTGATCATGGAATAAACATAGATTAAAAATCATTATGGGGTTGTGAATGATCTAAACCAGTTATCATCAAGGATTTTAAACCATCACTGATTTAATTTTTTTTCCTTTGCAAGTGCAAGTGTCAAATCTAGTAATATCACAAACTAAGATATCTCATTTTTTATAGGTTATTAATGATTCTCTTAAAAATTTTCTTACAATCAAAATGGTATTAATTGCAATCGTAGTTTTGCAATCAAACTACACATGACTTAATTTTCTTAGAAATAAAAGACAATTCCAACATAGGAAGAAATCTCATGTTGTTGCCAATCAATGATGCATGCTCAGTAACGAGACTTACCCCACTTCTCAACAATCTCCATGCGGAATATGACACTGAATTTTTACATTGTGTACTAAGTGAATGTAGGTAAAAGAAAAACCGAACCCTAGATGTAAGCATATTTAATGGATTATTTGATTGTTCACCTGATTAATTCCTAGGGGATCTTAGAAGGGTAAGGTTTTCAAAATGTTATGCCTAAACTAGCAACAAGCAAACAAACTCAAAAGGGAAAAATGTGAATTCAAATAAAAAAGAAAACGATGAAAACATGATAAAAACTCAAGTAACGACTTACTTCAAAAGAAAATAGAATACATAGAGAATGACAAGAGCGTATTATAAAATATAGTAGCTCTATTTAAAATCGAAAAAGCTACTTGATAATTTTTTATTAATTAAATCATTTGAAATTATGAAATCAATTTTGAATTAAATAATCAATAATTAATATAAAATGATGAGAGCATATTCGCCATCTATATATATTTTAAAAAAACACTTGCCCTCTTCTCGATTTCTTTTATGCTCTTCGACGGCTTTCGAAGAAACCGAATTTTTGTCTCCATCCATTAAAGATATGGAATACCAATAAAAGCGGAATATGAAACCAAAACAAATATACTGATAAAAATGGAAAGAGGTGGAAACTAAGAGAGAAGAAATGAAACGTGTTCACTATGTTTTCTAAGCCATAATCTGAATTATACCACTCTGATAACAACAGTGTCATTTTTTAATCGAATTTTTTCAGATTATATCAATTCGGTTGAATTATCATGTTGCCACGATACCTCAAAAATGCGATCAAAATTAATATTTAGATTTTATTTAGTTTGTGTAATATATCCAAGATCGAACTCAAGGGTGTAAACTTCTTGTTATAAATTTCATTTGGAGTATAGCTTTTGTGAATTCTTTATTTGATTCTGAGATTTATATTATTTTTTATTAGTTAAGTCTATGAGCTCATTTGATTGCAAGGTTCCCTCGAGGTAACCGGCATACCTCATGCTTTATCCATGTATTTTTGGGTTAATATTTTTAGTCACATTCAAATAAAAAAATTAACGTAAAAAATATATTATAATCATTTAAAAAAGTTAATATAACACATAATTAATTTCATATCACATCACATTTATCATTCCAACCCTCCTAACCATCCAAGCAGTTACTATTTACAGGAGGTTACTCCATCCCAACCCATCCCAGTTACCTACGTATGATATATAGAGAGAAGTGTAGATTTTATGTTTTTTTAGGATTTTTATCAGTTGTGCCCCTCTGAGATATTGCAATATCAATTATACCCTCCTTTTTTTGGAATATCAATTGAGCCCTCGACTTCTTACCGTTCTATCAGTTGTGCCCTTCCGTTACTTTAGCCGTCAATAAGGTGAACTTAAACACTGTTTTTTCAAACCATAATGAGGTTAAGATGGGCACAACTATCCAAACACTCCCCTGCTCATCCTCCGCCACACACGGCCTCCGGCCTCCTTCATCGATTCCTCTCATCAGAAACGGCCATGGCAGGCATGTCCTGATCGGAGTGGGTGTGGATCCAAATTAGTGATTTCAAATAAAAGACCCAAATCAAGTTGGGTTCAACATATTGCAGCCCCACCATCGTCTATGGGAGCTCTACGAGAACTCCACCCATTCGACTAGAGCTTGGACACTCTGACCAACATCATGCTCTAGACACTTTCAACAAACACAAGTCCCGCATGAGTATTCCTCCATTGTTCCATCCAAGGGCTTTCTTAACTTGATCAAAACCTATGGAGGAATTAATAAGATAGGATGACGGAGATCTATGGCTGTAGCTCCGCTCTCGCACTAGCATCAAGCGAAGGAGGATGAGGCTTCATAAGCCTTCGAGAAACATCTTGTCACCCCCTTCCTCCCAAGAAACTAAAGCTATGTTCCAACTCCCCGCAGCAGCAACAAGATTTTTTTGGAGCTCCTCCGAGTTGTAGAAGGGAACTTCGAGCAGAACCTTCTTCGTGCCCCCCAAATCTTCAGCAAATCCCCATCAAATCCTTTGCAACTGAAGGCTTCGTCAATATCCCACTAGTGTCTTCAACACACCACCTTTCGGCCTTGCACATGAGATATCAGTGAGCCTCTTCACCCTCTACTAGTTCCCGTGTCTGGAAGCAAGACGACCATGGCAGGCATGTCCTCAATGCTAAGCTTCGTGCGGAGGAGATAGGTGAGATCGGGATCTCGAGAAGGGTGAGCTTGAAGAGATCATCAACCATGAAGGAAACTGCAGGGGAGGTGGAAAGGGGTCGCGGGGAAGGGCAAAGGTGGGACCTTGCAGCGGTGATGCGGCGGAGGAGGCTGGCCGCCATGGTTGATCTCCGACAAGAGGATAAACCTTAGAGGGAGAGGGAGAGGGAGAGGGAGAGGAGGGGGAGGATGACGCTCGAGGCAGAGGTGGGAGGAGGTTGGGGCAGAGGAGAGAGGAGGAGGAGGCTGGTAGCGAAGGAGAGGAGAGGAGGAGGTGGTGGAGGAGGAAGCTGGTAGCGAAGGAGAGTAGGGGGAGGAGGGATAGGGTAAGGGGAGGAAAGAGCTTTCAACCCTTTCTTATTTTAATTCTCCATGTGTTCTCAAAGTTAACGTCTGTTTGCGTTGAAGATGAACGACAACTAAACCAAGGGGCACATGTGATAGAACGGTTAGAAGTGGGGGACACAAAAGATATCCCAAAAAAGAAAAGAGCATAACTGATATTTCAATATCTCAAAGGGGCACGACAGATAAAATTTTTTTATATCTTATTTTCAAATTTTTATATGTTTTTATTTATTCATTTATCAACACAATTTGTTCATTTTTATGTTTTTTTAATACTTCGATTGAATTGTGTAATTTATATAATAGGGGACACGTGTTCTACTAAAAGTTCAGGTAAAATATTGAAATTAGGTGAAAAATTTACCGATTTTTGTATAATTTACTCTCTTTTATCTTAAAGAAATAGTATATTACCAGGCTTTTTTCCATAGCCAGCAAAAGAACTGATAGTCATCAAAAAGCCTAGAATAGCCAGCATAGAAGGGAAGGGCTACTGTCATGAACACTGCGCATAGAGAATTTTGTGGACTTCATCAGCTTAATGTTACATCAGCAAAGCATAGAATGCTTTTCTGATTGTATAAACCGTGCTTAACTCTCAAAGTCCAGAAAATACCAAAAATCTTGAAGTCATTGACTGCTGAAATAAAATCGGGAAACTGACCAAATAGTTTCAATTAAGCCGCTTCAAAATTTTTCCATACATAAGATGAAAATACAGTCAGTTTCGGAAGAGAAAAAAATGCAAAGTATAGCAAAGAATTTGGCTCGGACAAGTCTCCGATTCCAGTCAACTGTAACTTCAGAAACTTGATATTCTTCACCATTCTATTTGCCAACCGTCGCCGCGTACGATCTTCTCAGGCAAGCATGCTGGCTCTCAGTTCTAGCTTCTAGCAGTTTTGCCTTCAAAGAATCATCATTATGGCATCGCCTTGAATTTGATGGCAAATATGCCATTTCGATGTTTGAGGGGTCATCATGGAAGTTCCCCTGACTTACAGTACATTCATAAACAAAATCACCTGGAAAATCAGATAATCTTTCAGTAGGATTTGTTCCCGAAAGAGTGTTACAGTCAGAAATATGGCATTGATCGTTCAAGCTATCAGTCATGAAGTTCATTCCGCGCAGACAATCGCACTCGTGCTTGTCATCCCATACATTCCCACTGACCTCATAATTTTGAGACTCGCTGACATTCGAGCCTCGATTATACTTCGCGCAATTAACATGTGCTTCATGTATATTTTCTTGGACAATCAATTCCTTCTGATTCCTTGTACTGACTTCATCCCTCTCCTTGAGTGACTTTTCGATGCCAACTAGCTTATGATTTACAATATTCTCAAAATATCCAATCTTCTCTCTCACATAACTTCTCTTTTCATCTAGCATCTCTCTCTTGTGACCATTGTTATCATAGTTGCAATGGACCAGACCATCATCGGACATGTTGAGCTCAAAACAATGCATGCCACCAGTAAAATCTTCATCTTCAACAGCATGAGCGACACAAGCTGAAGATCCATCCTCTCTTGCTTCTTTTGCAGTGATGTCACTATCACAACTGTTTTCCCGCACAAGTCGAAGGAAAGATTCGACTTCACGTCCTAATCGGTGAAGTACGACATTTCTTTCATCGCTATCTCCCCGACCCTCCGCAAGCTTCATTTGCAATCGTTGATCCAACCATGCTTCCGAAATATGGAGCACCCATCTATCAAGACTATGATTGGAGCCTCCTCCTGACTTGCCACTCAGTGCTCGAAACTCTGGTACAGAAGTTGTGATAGCCTCTGCAAACTTGTCACAGAGATCTTCCAGCAATGTCCTAATTTTTCTTTCCCATTCGAGATCTTTCAAAGACTCATGATGAGATGATTTTACTTCAGATAATTCTTCAACTAGCTTCTGAAACAAGCTTTCGAAATGCATTCTCATCTTCTTCTCGTTCGCCAATTCATTCTTAATGGACTTAACTGCCGTTGTGATCAAATTGTGCTCCTCGCTCTTCTTAACTAATTCATTTGCATCGAGCTTGTGCAGAAGCCTATTGATAACTTGGTGATCTTCAAGTTGGCCATGTATCAGTTCTTGTATACGAGCTCGTGCATGATCGAGCTCTGATCTTAGCTCTTTTATAAGTAATATATTGGATTCTTGTTGTTCTTCCAAGCTCCAAATCCGGTTTAATACCTTCGAAAACTCCGTCGATGTTTTGAAGTTGTACCCATTTTCCATGAACTTCTTCTTGAGATCAGAACTCCTAGAAGTTAACGATTGGTTAAAAGCTTCAACCTGATAGACAAAAAAGAAAATTAAATTTTAAAAAAAAAGAAAAAAAAGAAACAGAATAACATTTTTGGATTTGAAAGAATACATGCAACAGGCAGGTTCAAGTGCATCCATCTTATAATCTAATAGTTTTGAATGAAATCTGTTAAGTGGTTCTTTAATGGGTAAATGGATCTTGGGATGAGGGACCATTTACCCATCGTTATATAAAGTGCCCATCTCCCCTTATAGAAAGAGACAATAGTGGAGAGAGATCCCTAATCTATGGTGAGGGAGATTAGGATTTGCGTGTGCCCCCGTGGTTTTACCCTCTCCGTAGGGTTTTCCACGTACATCATTGTATTGATCTTCTTGCTCTTTACTCTTTGTCTTCAACAACCTCTCCATGGACATATCCAGTTTTTGAATAATTGTCTACATAAACAATCACAACATAAACAATTACAAAGCAATTGGATCTTTAGCGCAATGTTAAGGGAAAATCATAGGATGGATTCTTTAGTGCTACATAGTCACGATTGGAGTATGTAATAGATGTGCAATTGGATCTCTCCAAGATCCAATTACCCACACTCGTGTTTAGTTTCGCATCATCAATAAGTGGAACTACGATATGTTTCTGGGGCTATAAAAGAAGCCTCACACCGCTTGTACTCATTGAGAGATTGCAATAGATTATCCGGCCCTTAGAGGCCATCTCCTGTGGCTTCAACCCACTGCCTCGGGGAGTAGGATTTCACGTAAAACTCAAGATGTTTATGTTTGGTTTCTCTTTCTGATTATCGATTTTGCTTCCGCATTTACATTTCAACAGTCACATATGATCAAGGTAGTCTTCACTTTCTTAAAGTAGAAAGAAATGAGGGAAAGGCTTGAATCACGTATGTTATCCTAGGACTCCTTAGTCCTTACAGTAGTGGATTTCTAGGGTTAGGGCTACATCATGGCCTTAAATTCATGAAATATCAATGAAATATCGCTGATATTTCAAGTTTTCCAGGTCGCCGAGATCAAAACCCCACACTTCTTCGCCTCGGTTGTCGACGATATATCATGTTAAAGATTTTTTGTCGACATGAGATTTCTTTGCCATTTATTATAGGAAAATAGGGACATGCCCCCATTTTGCCCCAATTTGATGCCATTACATTCCTACTTATGGAGAGAGTTTCTTTGTCCCATGTAAGCATTCCATTTGACAATTTAGAAGAGTATAGGGCTTCTTTACCTCACCGATTTCTATGTTGTGTTTTCTCTGCTCTTTAATTTTGGTAACGTGTGGTATACGAGTTTATTTCTTCATATTTATCACCATGTGATGTAAAAAATGATGATTGAAGACTTAAACTTTGAAATGGTGTTTAGGATTTGTTGACATTTAAGAAGCCGAATTGTGAGCATATCATCATTATCATGTCAAATCTGTTGTGTTTAGGGTATGGTTTGTCTTTGCATCAGCACTTGGTTAAAACAAAAAAAAATTATAAATGTTTTGTTGACATGGTTGCATATATCATCATATTCACTTTGAGGAGCGAAGATTATGACTTTTAATTTGGATAAGTAGAATGAATTTGGAGAAAACATGGGATGGATGTGCAATTGTTGTTAAAGGTCAGAAAAAGAAGTCCCAGTTACTAATTTGTGGAAAGATAATAGAAGGTGGTGGGATCACCAAACTAAGGCAACATCATGCTGGTGGCTTTTATAAATGTGGTCCAATGCGAGGTGCGGAACAAAATGAAGGCTAGCTTCGAGGGTAGTGTTGAGAAGGAGTTGGTTGGAAGAGAGGAGCAATTCAATGAGTCCATGTTTAAAAGATTGGTTTTTATCAATTGCGCCCCTTTGAGATTATTGCAATATGTTGATATGATTTGAATCCTAACCATTTATTGGGTTGGATAGTTGATTTGTTTGATCACCGTCCTACCTTCTAATTGACTGAGAGCAGCTGGACTGGAATGCTGGCATGTCTGATCCGCCTACAGAAGCCTGATTGGTTGGGATTTTTTGGACTGGATTGCTGGTATGCCGTTTTAAAGATTATTAAGTACTTTATCATTTCATATATTTTATGAACTGATCTGAAGCTAATTATTGTTAGAGTAATTATGTTATTTGGTTATTTAATTGTCCTTTTCCTGTAATTTACCCATAGAGCTTTTCTCCTATATAAGAGAGCTCTAGGGTTAGATGAATAGATTATCTTGCTTATTCCCTTCAACATGGTATCAGAGCGACGGTCCTAGACCGGAGTTCTCGAAACCCTAACCCTACCCGACCCCACCCGCCGCCCTCTTCTCTCTCTCCTCCTGCGATCGGTGCCTGTGTCGCGGCGTCGCCTGTGTCGCGGTGGCCTCTCCTCTGGCGCCTTGGGCTCTAGCGCCGCCAGTCGCGCTGTGGGTCTTTCCCTACAGTCGCGATCTCCATCGCGCGCCTTAGCGCATCTCCGCCCAGCGCCTTGCGCCCAGTGGCCCAGCGCCTTGCGCCTCTAGCGCGCGTTCTCTCTGCTGCGCGCGTGCGTTAAGCCTCGTTCCTGTGCGCGATCTCTCTGCTGTGCGCGAGTCTTCCTCTGCTGCGCGTGTCTTCTTCTGCGCGCCTACTCCTGTCAGTGCAAGCCTTGCACGCGCGTGTTACAGGAGACGCCCTAGTCAGAAAAGAAACTAAAGGTATGGAGGGCCTTGTGGTGTGCGTCTACGTCCACAACGGTCCTCAGTAATGTTCACGTAGACATTACAGTCTAGTCGTGTAACCCCAGTCGTAGAATATTGTTGTCATCATGTCAGACAACAAAGTCGATCTTCCGTCTCTGGGTGCCTTCAAAGGTCCAGCACCTGTTGTGAAAATGGACGGCACGAACTATGAACTGTGGGCCATGCAGTTCATGAGTCTTATGCAATGCAATGGCAAGAAGCATATTCTCACGCAAGATGAACCTATTGAGAAGACTGGGGTTAACGCCTCATGGGAGGCTGACGATGCATATGCACGTGTATGGCTATCAGGTACCGTGTCCATGGAGATAGCCAATGACATTCTGAGTCAACCCACTGCGAAGGCTATGTGGGATATCCTCGCTGCCACATATTCTCCAGCGAAGAACGAGTCCAAGATCTTACAACTTCAGCATGACATCTTTACGGTGAAACAGAACGGTCGTCCTCTACATACCCTGTATACCTCTCTGAGGGGTATGTTTGAGAAGCTTCACGGGTACATCCCATTGACAGCCACACCGGAGCAGTTGAAGGCTTACAGGGACTCGGTGATGACAGGGGTGTTTCTTGCAGCCCTTGATCAGGAATATGACGCCGCCAGAGCACAGATTCTTACAGATGCTACCATTCCTCCTATGGAAGAGGCCTATCGTAGGTTGAGCAGACTCTCTATATCTCAGGGTGGATCTCAGACGTCCTCTGCCATGGCAGCATCTCGTGGCAGGGGAGGATCTCCACAATTTCGAGGACGAGGTAGTCGTGGAAGAGGAGGAGTGTACAGACCTCCTCGACAGCCGTGTACTTATTGTCGCAGGCCTGGTCACACTGAGGAGACATGCTATTCTAAGCATGGGTTTCCTCCTACTACAGCACGTGTGGCGGAGCAGACTCAGCAGGATGGGGGTCCTTCCCATCTACCGGATCAGAGATTCGAGGATTTTGTGGCGAGACTTAGAGAGATACTGCCAGATCAGGGGAAAGCTAGTACATCAGGATCTTCAGAGATAGCAGGTTCCGCATCAGCATCCACGTCAGGTACAACATATGCTCTCACTTGTTGTTACAGCTCAGATCTATCAGAATGGATCATGGATTCAGGAGCGTCTCATCATCTATGTGGTGATAAAAGGCAGTTGGATGTCTTTAATCCGACTCAGACTGGACGATCTGTGGTGATAGCTGATGGGACCCACTCTCCCATTACTGGTCAGGGGGAGGTGCAGTTGACCCCTGCGATACGACTTCAGAATGTTCTTTATGCTCCGGATTTTTCAATGAATTTACTGTCGATTAGTCAAATCACTAAAGATTTACATTGTCGTGCCATATTTGACCCATCTGCTCTTGTGTTTCAGGACATCCTTACGGGCAGCGTGATTGGAACTGGCCGTGAGCAAGGGGGTCTCTATAGACTGGTGCAGTCTCCTTACGCTGGTGTCTCTTCTGTTCATGCTGGATCTGTCTCACCTTACACATGGCATCTCCGTTTTGGTCATCTTCCGTTGCAAAAGATGGTCCATATCCTTCCCCAGATTTCTCCCAGATCTACTTTTCAATGCGAGGCGTGCCAGCTTGGGAAACATCACCGGTCGTCGTTTCAGAGTCGTCCAGGTCCGAGTCGTCATGGTTTGTTTGAGTTACTTCACTTTGATATTTGGGGTCCCAGTCGTGTCCCTGACCTTCAAGGGCACAGGTTTTATCTTGTTGCTGTCGATGATTTCTCTAGACTATCTTGGGTCTTTCTTCTTAAAAATAAATCTGATGCTGGTCATGTTATTCAGTCCTTTATTATTGAAATAAAAAATATTTTCTCTGCTAAAGTGAAGTACATACGGTCTGACAATGCTCTAGAGTTGTGTAGTAACCAACTTTCCAAATTTCTTATGTCTCATGGGATTGTGCATCAGACGTCGTGTGCTTATACCTCCCAACAGAATGGGGTGGCTGAACGGAAGCATCGTCATTTGTTGGATATGACCAGAACTCTTTTGATTCAGAGCCGTGCCCCTCACTCCTATTGGGGGGATGCGGTTCTCACTGCCTGTTATCTTCTTAATCGTATGCCTTCGACAGTGTTAGGGGAGAAGATTCCGTTCTTGACTGCGTTTCCCGAGAAGGATCTTTTCTCCCTAACACCGCGAGTTTTTGGGTATGTTGCATTTGTTCATTGTTTTTCTCCTGGTCTTGACAAGCTCTCTCCCAGAGCTGTCAAATGTGTTTTTGTGGGTTATTCCAAAACCCAGAAGGGATATCGGTGTTTTGATCCAGTTAAACGAAGGTACTACGTCAGTGCAGATGTCACCTTTTTTGAGTCCATTATGTATTTTTCTCCTACAGGTGACAGACTCACTCATTCAGAGGAAGGACATGATATCTATGTGCCTCCTCCACCATCTATTCCGTGCTCTACTCTGCCGCCACCACCACCACAGCCTATCCCACCACCACCTCCACCACCACCTTCTACTTTTTATCCTCAGGTCTATCAGCGTCGACCCTCTGCTCATGTGCCTCCTCCATCATCCAGCACGCCCGAGGTATGTAATGAACATTTGAGTACTAATAATGGCACGGGTGATTTGCATACGCAGACAGATGTACAGGGCACAGATGATACTACCCCTCCTCCAGCTGATGATCTTGATCTTCCTATTACCCATAGAAGGCAAAAGCGTGCGCGGACAATGAATCCCAAATATGGGATGGACTTTGCATCACAGGCTTGTTTGGAGCGGTTGTCCCCAGAGTTTCGCAAGTTCGTCCTTGGGTTATCAGCAGTGGAAATCCCAAGGTCATATCAGGAGGCACTACAGAGCAGTCCATGGCGTTTGGCTATGGAAGAGGAGATGGCGGCGTTGCAGTCACGTGGTACGTGGAGTGTTGTGCATCCTCCACCAGGTGCGTCTGTAGTCGGAAGCAAATGGGTTTTTACTGTAAAGCATAGGGCTGATGGTACGGTTGATAGATACAAAGCCAGGTTGGTGGCTCGTGGTTTCACCCAAATATTTGGGGTGGACTATCAGGAGACGTTTTCTCCAGTAGCCCGTCATTCTACCTTACGAATCCTCATTGCAGTTGCTATTGTCCGTGACTGGCCCCTGTTTCAGTTAGATGTCAAGAATGCTTTCTTATATGGTGACTTGCAGGAAGAGGTCTATATGCAGCAGCCACCAGGGTTTGCTGCTGAGGGGGAGTCCAGTATGGTGTGCCGTCTTCATAAGGCCATATATGGCCTGAAGCAGAGTCCACGGGCTTGGTTTCAGAAGCTCTCAGAGTTGATTGAACAGAAGGGCTTCGTCAGATCTACAGCAGATCATACTCTCTTTGTAAAGAGAGACCAGCAAGGTACTGTGATCATCTTAGTCTATGTGGATGATATTGTTATCACTGGTAGTAATATGCAGGGCATTCAAGCAGCCAAGGATTTTCTTAGTGAGCAGTTTGTTACGAAGGATCTGGGTTCACTTCGTTACTTTCTGGGATTGGAGTTTGCAAGAAATGAGCAGGGCATGGTGATGACACAGCGGAAGTATGTTACTGACCTGTTATCTGAGACAGGAATGGCAGGATGTAGACCAGCTACTACTCCTATGGATCCTAATGTTAAACTCTATGATGATGACTCTGAGGAGGTGGACAAGAGACGGTATAGAGAGCTCGTGGGGAAGTTGCTATATGTCACTATTACCCGACCAGATATAGCCTTTGCTGTCAATAGGGTAAGTCAATTTATGGAGCAACTCAGACAGACTCACATGAATGATGTTTTTATGATCTTGAGATATCTGAAGTCGTCTCCAGGTGCTGGTCTTCTGTTTAGGAAAGATACCTCTATATCTGTCACAGGTTGTGCTGATGCAGACTATGTTGGGTGCCCTAATGATAGAAAGTCTACTTCAGGCTTTATTGTATTTGTTGGTAGCTCACCAGTTGCATGGAAGAGTAAGAAACAGAATGTCGTGGCTCGATCCAGTGCAGAGTCAGAATATAGGGCAATGGCCCAAGGTAGTGCTGAGATGATGTGGGTTAAATCGGTTTTGAATGATTTAACTATTGAAGTACCTCTTCCTATGCATCTTAAATGTGATAATCAGGCAGCCTTGTTCATAGCCAATAATCCAACGTTCCATGAGAGGACAAAGCACATTGAAGTGGATTGTCATTTCACACGGGACTTAATTCAAAAAGGGCTTATTTCAACTTCTTATGTATCATCAGGAGAGCAGATTGCAGACATGTTCACCAAGGCTCTTGCCAGAGGTCCTTTTCATCTATGTTGTTCCAAGCTGAGCATGATAGATATATATGCTCCAGCTTGAGGGGGAGTGTTAGAGTAATTATGTTATTTGGTTATTTAATTGTCCTTTTCCTGTAATTTACCCATAGAGCTTTTCTCCTATATAAGAGAGCTCTAGGGTTAGATGAATAGATTATCTTGCTTATTCCCTTCAACAATTATGATTTTTCGTTTAAGGATCTCTGGTTTTTTATTCATGCTGATCTTCGACATATTTGTGCCTTACTTATCTTGAGAAATACTTGATTTTATATGTAACGATTCATTTAAGGAGATTGAAACTGATTAATTCTCTTGTAATTACTAATTAAAGAATTATCCTCTACAGAGTACGAGATCAAAGAGGAATCATTATATTTCCAATACATTTTTGTGGGGATTTAAACTCGTCAATCATCTCGTAATTATTGTTTGATCTATTGAAGAAGTTCATTCAAGAATAGATTATTAAATTCTTTGATCATTCTACGAGGAACTAATCTCTATAATGGCATAATTGAGGAGAAATTAATTTACTTTCCTTGATTTTTCATTGCCATTAATTAATTATTTGAATTAATTTAAAACCACGTAACTAAAAATCAACATTCCTTGCGTTCGACCTTGGTACACTTACCAAATAAAAATTCTCCACAACATTCAAATAATGTGATTTTTGATCGATCGTTTTTCATCTCTGTTGGGAAAAACGAAAGAGATGTTTATTCCTTGAGCCCTAGGCTCTCTTATATAGGTAAAAAACTATGGGCAAATTACATAGAATAGACAGAAGAACTGAAAGATATATAAAAGGTACAAAAATATAAAATATATCTCAACACTCCCCCTCAAGATGGAGTACAGATATCTATCATGCTCAACTTGGAAGAACACTTCTAGAGGAGCCCTCTAAGTAGCGCTTCGGTGAAGATGTCAGCCGTTTGGTCCCCTGGGCTGGCATGAGATGTAGAAATGAAGCCTTTCTGGATCATGTCGTGTATATAATGACAATCAAACTCAATGTGCTTTGTCATCTCGTGGAATGCAGGTTTATTAGCAATGAATAAGGCAACATGATTGTCACGTTCCAACGACATTGGAAGAGGAACATCTATATATAAATCTGTTAGGACTGCTCGAACCCACATCATTTCTATACATGCTAGTACCATAGCTCTATACTCAGATTCAACACTAGATCTAGCAACAACAGTTTGCTTCTTACTTTTCCATGAGACAAGAGAATCTCCAATAAATATAGCGAACCCTGATGTTGATTTCCTGTCCTTTTACACCCTGCATAGTCTGCATCTGCACCATAAAAGGATGTATCAGCGACATATAGGCGATATATCGCCGATATATCAATTTCGACAGGGTAAGGGTTTCGATATTACCCAGTATATCCTTTTACAGGGATATCAACGATATATCGGCGATGCATCGCCATATCGGCTCATATCGGTAAAAAATGATTGGATTCATTACAAAATCCTAGATATCGATCGATATCGTCGATATTTCACCGATATCTCTATATATCAATGCTATTATTCATGCAAGATTGATTCAACTACTTATCTAGCTACACCCAGTATTAAAACACATATTTAGTTATACCGAGTATTAAAACACACAATGGTTTTTATATATATATATATATATTATTTTGGATCGGGGATGTTACCCTCGCAAGGGGGGCCAACCTGGGCCCCCTAGCCCCCCCAGGCTCGCTGATCGGGCAATGAGACCCCCGTATTGGTAGGGTATGGTGCGATAGGAGGGTGCATACAATGGTTCTTCAACTTGTTGTATGTTTACAAGTTATTTCATGCTGTAAGAACTTGAATGAAATCGATTTCCAATATCTATACGTCAATTCTTCAAAACAAAATATCTATAAGCCAAGAATCGAACATTAGTATCGATATGTTCAAAATGATCGATATATGCAATATAAGCTTCATAGATTGTTCGATATGTGTGATCTAAGAGTATATTTGTACGTTATTTAGTGAACTAAGAACTTGGATGAAGTCCATTTTCAATAATATTTAGGTCAACAACTAACAGTACCAACAATATGTTCGATATGACCGATATGTGCAACAAAGGATCATAGTTTTCACAAATGATCTATATGTGTCATCTAAGTGTATATTTGTAAGTTATTTAATGTTATAAGAACCTGAATGGAATCCATTTCCAATATCTAAAGGTCAGGAACAAACATTAGCAGCGATAAGTTCGATATGATGACCGATATGTGCGATATATGGGCTATAAATGACCGGTATGTGTGACATAAGTGTGTATTTGTAGGTTATTTGTTGTTTTAATATCTTGGATCTTAATTTCTAAAAAAACGACAAAAATGGCTTTTTCAACCATTTCTGACATTTCCACCGACATCGTCGATATATCGGTGAGATATCCCGATATATCATTTCCGGATGGACCGAAACGATATCGATATCGATACGGCCTTCCTTGATCTGTGCATGATGATATAGTCATAGAATCAGCCCTTCTAAACAGTAGTCCTGCACCTGAAGATGATTTAAGATACCGTAGTATCATATGTATAGCCTCCATATGAACTTGACGAGGTTGTTCTATGAATTGGCTCACCCGACTGACTGCAAATGAAATATCAAGCCTAGTAGTGGTAACATAAAGAAGCTTTCCAACCAGCTCTTTGTATCTTCTCATGTCCACCTCATCAGTATCATCATCATAGAGCTTCAAGCTTGGATCCATGGGTGCAGTCGCAGGTCGACATCCAAGCATACCTGTGTCACTTAACAAGTCAGTGACATACTTTCTCTGAGTCATCACAAGCCCCTGTTGGTTTCTGGCAAACTCCAATCTCAAAAAGTATCTAAGGGCTCTCAGATCCTTGGTAACAATTTCATGACCAAGAAATTCTTTCGCCCTCTTTATTCCCTGCATATCATCTCCTGTAATGAGTATATCATCAACATACACCAAAATAGCAATCATACCTCTAGAGGTTCTCTGTGTAAAAAAAGGGTGATATGAATTCGACCATTTGAACCCATGTTTCTCAAACAAGACTGATAGCTTCTGGAACCAAACTCTAGGGCTCTGCTTAAGGTCATAGATTGCCTTATGGAGTCTACACACCTGTGAACACTCCCCCTCAACAACAAACCTTGGCGGTTGTTTCATGTAGACATCCTCTTGAAGATCACCATACATAAAGGCATTCTTGACATCCAATTGTATTAATTTGACATGAATCCTAACCACTTGTTGGGTTGCTGATGTGGCGGATCTGTTTCCTGACTTCTAATTGGCTGAGAGCTGTTGGGTCAGGATTGCTGACATGTCTGATCTGTGTCCTGCCTTCTGATTGGCTGAGAGTTGTTGGGCCATGATTGCTGACAAGTCTGATCTGTGTCCTGCCTTCTAATTGGCTGAGAGTTGTTGGGCCAGGATTGCTGACATGTCTGATCCGTGTCCTATCTTCTGATTGGCTGAGAGCTGTTGGGATGGATTGCTGAATACAGATGGTATTACTCTGTTGCAGTATAAAAAGGGCCTTAGAGCCATCAGATACCGCAATCCTCATTTTGATCCTGTTTCTCATTTCATATATGTACCTTCTCAGTACCCTCTGTATTACATTTTTCTCCGTATAGTGAAACCGATCGCCGTCGCCCAAGGATGTAATCCATTTACGGGTGAACCTTGTAAATCATTGTGTTTGCGTATTGCTTGTTTGATCGTGTTTGTGCGTGTTTGCTTCCACTATTCGCAACAAACCGGTATCAGAGCTTCAGGTTCCGTCAGGATCATCCAGTAAGATGGCGTCACACAATCTGAAGATCGAGAAGTTCACGGGGAAGAATGGATTCAGTCTATGGCAGATCAAGATGCGCACCCTTCTGAAGCAACAGGACATCTGAGCACCGTTAGATCAAGAGAGGGCGAAGGCACTCGAGCCGTCCGAGTTGATGGTACAGGAAGAGAAGGCGCACTCGACGATCATGTTGTGTTTGGCGGACGAGATTATCGCGGAGATTGCCGATGAGGACTCCGCGGCCGGTCTGTGGTTGAGACTTGAAAGTTTATACATGACTAAGTCTCTAACCAACAAGTTGCTCTTGAAGCAACGTCTGTTCTCTCTCCGCATGTAGGAAGGTACATCTCTTAAAGAACATAGAGATCGCTTAAATACATTGTTGATGGATTTAAGAAATGTAGATATTAAAATTGAGGATGAGGATGCTGCTTTGATTTTATTGATTTCACTTCCATTAACTTTTGAAAATTTTGTTCAATCGTTCATTGTGGAAAGAGAGTCAATAACCATACAGGAAGTTCGCAAGAGCCTGCATACGCGTAAACTTCGACATATGGCTATTGGGAAGCAAGACTTTAATGCTGCAGGTTTGGTTATGACTCATGAGAAGAGTCGTACCAGTTCTGACTACATAAAGAATGGAAAACAGAGGTCCAAGAATTACAATGCTAGGCACATCTGCAATTACTGCAAGGAATCCGAACATTAGAAGAAAGACTGCCCAAAGAAGGCTACAATTGCTGCAGTGGCTCAAAGTAGTCGAGATTCTGAAGATGATTTCGTTCTCACCGTCACGGTTCAGAAGACGACGGATAACACATGGATTCTTGATTCAGGTTGTTCCTACCATATGACTCCTAATTAAGATTGGTTTTGCACCTACGAGAAGATAGATGGTAGAAACGTCATCACAAGGAGTAATACAACGTGCAAGATTGTAGGAATCGGCTCTTTGAAGATCAAGATGCATAATGGAGTCGTGAGGACTGTGACAGAAGTACGACATGTTCCTGATTTGAGGAAGAACCTGATATCCCGTGGAGTCTTGGACTCTAAAGGATATAGGTACAACGCTGAAGGTGGAGTCATGCAAGTTGCCAAAGTAGGGATTGTTGTCATCAAAGGCAACAAGCAGAAGACCTTATATGTCTTGCAAGGGTCTACAGTTCCCGGCAGCATGGAAGGACATATCGATATCGATATCGTTTCGATATCGTGTCGACATCGATATATCAGCGATATATCACTGATATATCGCTGATATATCGCTATATCTAGGAATCTTTCTGAAGAAAATGCCAGAAATCGGATATATCGATATATCGATTTCGATATCGGTCCCATGTCGATATCGATATATCGGCGATATATCGCCGATATATCGGGATACGACCTTCCATGCCTGGCAGTAAGTTCAAGTATTGTTTGGACTTGCTCAATATCGACAGTTAGCAGTAGCCCCAAGGAAGGGTTGACGGCGACACGGTGAAACTTGGCAAAGCTTCTCTGAGGAGAAATTTCAAGGTGAATATTGTTTATAATTCCTTAATTCATGTTATCTGAATTTCAAGTGGTGAATTATAGTAGTGGTCAATTCTGCTATATGAGAATTCAACCCCGGTGGAATCTAGCAGTGATTAATTCTGCTAGTGGAGAATTCAACTCATGGAGTAATAGTAGTGGTTCATTCTACTATATGAGGATTCAATTCAAGGTGGAGATTGTTAATTTGACTTGAATCCAAACCACTTGTTGGGCTACAGATGTGGCTGATCTGTTTCCTGGCTTCTAATTGACTGAGAACTGTTGGGTCAGGATTGCTGACATGTCTGATCTGTGTCCTGCCTTCTGATTGGCTGAGAGCTGTTGGGCCAGGATTGCTGACAATTCTGATTGTGTCTTGCCTTCTAATTGGCTGAGAGCTGTTGGGCCAGAATTGCTGACATGTATGATCCGTGTCCTATCTTCTGATTGGTTGAGAGCTGTTGCGATGGATTACTTAATACAGATGGTATTCTTCTGTTGCAGTATAAAAAGGGCCCTAGAGCCATCAGATATTGCAATCCTCATTCTGATCCTGTTTCTCATCCATATCTGTACCTTCTCAGTACCCTCGGTATTACATTTTTCTCCATATAGTGAAACCGATCGCCGCCGCCCAAGGACGTAGCCCATTTACAGGTGAACCTTGTAAATCCTTGTGTTTGTGTCTTGCTTGTTTGATCGTGTTTGTGCGTGTTTGCTTCTGCAATTCGCAACAAACTGAAACAGAGGCCAATCTTGGAAACGAAAACAGGTAAGAGAATACATATGGTAGAATGACGAGCAATTAGAGAGAACTTATCAAGATAATCCACATCCCATGTCTAAACCCATGGGCTACCAATCGAGCCTTGTACCTCTCAATGCTACCGTCTGCATTCTGCTTCACTGTAAAAACCGCAGCCTACTATAGACGCCCCAACAGGGACGGGGCAAAGGCTCCAGGTACCTCTCGATTGAAGGGCAACCATCTCTTCTTCCATAGCCAATCACCATCGATTGTCCAGCAGGGTCTCCTGGTAATGGCCACGACTGACAATGCAACTGCAAATTTCCTGAAATCACCAGTCAAGCGATCAAAAGAGGTTGCGCTTCTGCTTACGAAGCGCAATAGTAAATCCAACTCAACAACCTCCACATATGTCTCCTGTATAGAGCCCTGCTCAGGGAGATCACCAGACCCATCGTTAGAAATTATGTATTCAGAAGACACCTCACGTGTGCTAGATGATGAGCGGTAACCATGATCAGAAGTGGGCCGACGGGTATAATTATGCGGCAATGGTGGAACTGAGACCATAGTAGATGGTGGAGTCGGAGGTGGTGGTGATGGTGACGGTGGTGGCACTATCGATGAAGATGGCGGTAGTGGCATGTATATTTCATCATGAGAGTCTGATGAAACTAATCGATCACATGTTGGAGAAAAATACATAACCGACTCGAAAAAGGTGACATCAACACTAACATAATATTTCCTGTGCAATGCTACACTAAGGTTCATAGCCACTCAAGCAGAGACAGGAAACCCATGCTTAGAGTAGCATGTATCTTCGGTATGTCCAGAACAATGGCAAAAGGTGCAGGACTGACGAACACGACCTCCTCGCCCTCGGGAGGCCGCTATTGCTGAAGAAGTCTGACTGGCAGTAGAAGATGGAACAATGATCCGACTGAGCGTGTGGAAGGCTTCCTTCGTAGGTGGAATAGTAGAGTCTGCCAAAGTTTGGGAACGGGTCGCCTCATATTCAGGATCAAGGGCTGCCAGGAACACAACAACCGTGGTGGCATTCCTATACGTCTTCTGCTGCTCAGGGGTAGATATGAGGGGCATGAAACTATAGAGCTTCTCGAACATCCCACGCAAGGATGTATATAGCGAGTGGAGAGGCCATCCGTTCAACTTGATAGTAAAGATATCATGATGGAGTTGTAAAATCTTTGTCTCAGTCTTTGCCTGTGAATAAGAAGCAGCAAGAATATCCCACATTGGCTTGGTTGTGGGCTGATGGAGTATATCATTGGCGATCTCTATTGCCAATGTACCTGAAAGCCAAACCTTGGCATATGCATCATCTGCCTCACATGAGGCGTTAACCACAATCTTCTCAACCGGCTCTTCCTCGGTAAAAATGTGTTTCTTACTTGTAGACTTCATCATGCTCATGAACTGCATAGCCACAGTTCATAGTTTGACCCATCCATATTTCCTATAGGCGTAGAACCTCTAAAGGCGCCTGTGGACGGGAATATTGACCTTGTTACCAGACATGACAGCTCGAGAAGACTAAGGATGAAGACTAGATAAGGGCTTATCTACACTGACATAGAGATATTTGATTGCATGTGTAGACTCATGCAACCAATCTCATCAAGCTAGAAAGGACTCGACGGCAGTGTTTCTAGAGGAGGATGGAGAAACTCCTCTTGAAAGAGGAGTTCAGGGGTCGGTGGCACCCGAGCTGCAATGTGATGACAAGGCAGTCGTGACGTAATGACGTGTCGGTGGCACCAGCGTGGTCATTAGGTCCTACCAGCGGACCCTAGCAGTGGGCTGCAAGGCTGTACGGCGTAGCTGAGTGGAAGGGACCAGGCGGAGACAATCCACGTGGAAGTGGAGGGGACAGACCATGCAGCGTGCTCGCTTGGGAGGGAGGACGACGACACGCGTGAGGTTTGAGGTGGGACTAGGATTAGGGTATCAGAGCTCCGATCTAGGACCACCGCTCTGATACCATCTTAGGAAAATGAAAGAGATGTTTATTCCTTGAGCCCTAGGCTCTCTTATATAGGGAAAGATCTATGGGCAAATTACATATAATAGATCGAAGAACTGAAAGATATATAAAAGGTACAGAAATATAAAATATATCTCGACAATCTCCTATACTACAGCTAGCAATTTTTAAAGAGGTGAAAAACACGCTCATCATGACTCAAAGCTGAACCTTAATGCGGACCAATGTTGATGTCAAAATAGTCAGTCTTCGCAGACTGGATCCTTACACAAGATGAAGCTATATCATATATATTCTTTATGAGGTTAATGTATAAGAAAGGTACTTGTCTCTTCTCCAAAACTCTCCAAAATATCTCCCATGGGACAAGGGATGTAAATCTGGGTATACACGTTGGGTATCTGACCCAAACCCAACCCATTTAAGGACCCGAAACATGCCCCATTTATTTTTGCACGGGTTTGGGTCTTGAATTTGCTACCCATTCAGGTATGGGTATGGGTTTGAGATTACCTTGCGAGTACCCGAACCCAAACCCGCATCAAATCCAAATAAAAAAATAAATATAAATATAGATATGTGCGTGGCATTTTAGTCAAACTTATTAAATCCATTTCTTATCTAATAGGTATCGATCTACACATATAAGAATCCAACTCAATTTCTTCTTTATCCATTTATTCATATTAAACTACCTTTTTATATCTTCAACAAAGAAAAACTTATCAACCTAAAAAAGTTGAACACCCAATATATATAAACCTTCAACATTCCCTACACATTACACATCTTTGTGTGCCACCATATTACATGATCTCCTTTGTTTAATCTGTTATAAAATAGAAAGCGGAAGCGGAATAACATAATAAAGAAGAATAATCACGAAGAACACAAAGATTTTTATGTGGAACCCTACTCCGTGAGGAGCGGGATGAAACCACAGGAGAAGCCCTCAACGGGGCGGATATTCTATTGAACTTTCTCTCAATGAGTACAGGAGGTCTGGGGCTCCTTATATAGCCTTCCCAGAGCCTCCAAGTCCCACCCACAGGCGGTGTGGGACTAAACACTGGATGGGGGTAAATGGATCTTCTCCAGGATCCATTTACCCTGCTACAACATAAAGGGCGCACAACCAAATACTCTAACACTCCCCCTCAAGCTGGAGCATGCAATGCTCAGCTTGGACAAACAGAAAGAAACTCAACTCAACTCTACAGGACACTACGGACAATATCAACCCAACGCGCACATGCTGCAGTCGAGGACGTTGCTTCTCATGCCATGCAGGTGAGGAGGACGAACGGGCTGGAGTGTGAGTCGACTGAAGACTCGGAATCTGACCATCGAGTCTGAACTTGCGCCTGAAGTCTCCTCGTCGGAGAACTGGGTCTCTCCCATCTGGCTCAGAGAATGGTGCACTGCTCTGGTGTACCTATGATACCACATGAAAACCCTTGCCAACATATGGCATAGGGAATGGTCCTCTACTCTGGAGTCCCTATGGCTCACATGAAAACTCTGGCCTGACAACTAGAAAAATGATGGGGACCTCGAAACAAACGATGGCAACTTATGCTCATCTGACAATGATCGCACACTCGTGCGTGTCTGAAACTGGACTCGGAACCTTCTGACGTCGAGTCTGAACAACTGTAGAGTCTGATCAACTGGCTGGTCTGGAAATCTATATCTGGATCTGAAGAATATGAATAGACCTGTGACTCTACATATACTCCCCCTTTCTCCCATACTTGTCGGAAAACATGGACATCGACAATGTTGGGAGGAGACAACAATAATGGGGAAGACAATATGAAAACATGAAACTTGCGGCTTTTCATCATCAATTTTTTTTAAGCCGTCATTCTCTTCTCTTTTTTTTTAACATTTTTTTAAGCCGTTGACATTTTTTTTTCTTCTCGGCTTTCATCAATCATTTTTTTTAAACTTGCGTACGGCTTTTTTCTTGTACGCGCCTTTTTTTTCCCTTTTTTTTTATCGGCCCGCTTGGGTCCATCTCTCTCTTTCTCTCTCTCCTTCTTTTTTTTTTAAAAAAACTAGGCCCACACAGTTGGGCCCTTCAACAGAACACATCTTTTTTTTTATAGAAAACCCACTCGGACTTTCAATCAAATAACCCTCTTTTATAACCGTCGGCCCCTTAGGGTTCCCACGATTGGGAACCCTTCAAACCAAGCCGCCGCCACGATGGGATTTCCTCCGCACGCGACGATCGGGAGCGCCAAGGTGGAGGGCGCTGAGTTGCGCTGCCCTCGATGGAGGAGGAAAGTGCCGCCTGCACGTGTTGCTGTGGAGATGCTGCCGTTGGATAGCGAAGGAGAGGTTGCGGGCGCACGGTGACCGGGGGCAGGGGGCGCGACATCTGGAGAAGACTCGACATCTGAAGTCGCCAGGGATGGTGCGGCATCAACCTGGGCACGCTGCAACTGGAAAAACTCGAGGTCGAAGTGCGGTGGGGCCGCCTGCTGTGTGCGCCAGACC
Organism: Ottelia alismoides; assembly: GCA_037367405.1. Taxonomy (NCBI): domain Eukaryota; kingdom Viridiplantae; phylum Streptophyta; class Magnoliopsida; order Alismatales; family Hydrocharitaceae; genus Ottelia; species Ottelia alismoides. Next base: position 76,981 of record JAZKJV010000590.1, read on the forward strand.
ACGCACCCTTCGCGATGGCCTAACTGGAGCGCCGCGCGTGGAGATCGGGCCTGACGGAGCGCCGCGCGATGCTTGGCGGGCTCGAGATGCTGGCGGCGATGGAGAGCTCGTGGGCCTCCGCCTGGTGGCTGGGAGGTCATATCTCGATCCTGGCGGCGATGGAGAGCTCGCGGGGTGCGCCAGGATCTGGGCGCCGTACGGAGCAGGGGGGGTCACCGCCTGGAAGAAACTTGATGCCGCCATGGGGTTGCTAGCGCCCAGCAGATTGCGTGGAGACTGCCTGGAATTGTGCTCACGAGAAACTAGGGTACAGAAAAACCCTAGCTCAGAGCGCGGCCTATTGATGTTGATCTGATGCGAGAGAGAGACAGAGTATCGCCACTACTCGAAGTCGTGCCATGATGAGATGCGACAAAGACATGGAGATGAACAAGAACATGACTCCAGAAATTAGGGTTTCAAAAAAAACTGCAGAACTTGAACCATGGATTAAGGTTTCAAACAGGAAACCCTAGAATCTTGAATCATATAAAAACAAGAATATAAACCCGAATCTCGAATAATAATGAACATGAAATCCTCGAGAATCGACCGGCTCTGATACCATGTTATAAAATAGAAAGCGGAAGCGGAATAACATAATAAAGAAGAATAATCACGAAGAACACAAAGATTTTTATGTGGAACCCTACTCCGTGAGGAGCGGGATGAAACCACAGGAGAAGCCCTCAACGGGGCAGATATTCTATTGAACTTTCTCTCAATAAGTACAGGAGGTCTGGGGCTCCTTATATAGCCTTCCCAGAGCCTCCAAGTCCCACCCACAGGCGGTGTGGGACTAAACACTGGATGGGGGTAAATGGATCTTCTCCAGGATCCATTTACCCTGCTACAACATAAAGGGCGCACAACCAAATACTCTAACATAATCTATGTATGTAAATCTCATGTACATTTATTAATAGCTCAAAATTTATTATGTCAAATATGTTGTTACCAATTGGGTACACAGGTATCTGCCAGGTATATTGGTACCTACTAGAAATTCCCCGTTTAATAAATGGGCGGGTATGGTTAGTGATTTTACAAATGGGTACAGATTTGGGAATGTTAATACAAGCCCCAAACCCGACACGTTGACATCCCCACATGGGACATAATCATAACTTCATAAGCCTTCTATAAATCAATAAAAACCATAAACTCGAAAACTTGATGTCCATCTTTGAGAAAAAAAATAAGAGCAAACCCTTCTCTGTTGAATCTGAAAAATGAGAAGTTGGGTTCCTTTTTCGTAAATTCAACCCAGAAATAATCCATGTATTTTTTTTATATATTTTCTAATTATGAGCTTGGCATAGGATGCGACTGTTAATTATTGTGTGGTCAGTGTTCATCGATCCACCAATATATTGTGGTGCTGTATTGAAGTCAGAGGTCTACTTCAAGAATAACCCAAATACCAAGCAGACCAGTGGAGAAGCATTGGTCAACATTCGCTGCAATTAGATCTTAACTTCTTTGGTTGATGGACCCATCTTTTCTTCGTGGACCACAAGCAATTTCGAAGAACCATTAGCCTCTTTAGACCATAAACGCAACTTTCTTCCACTAAAATCTTGACACATACTATAAATACAAGAGAGTCAACGGATGATTGAGAGTCTTCAGTTTCCTTGCTCTAAGCCATGAGCTCAAGTCCAGATCTGAACATCAACTTGGCCATAGAAATTAGCGATGGTTGGCTAAGATCCATGAGGGAGAAGCTGATCAAGAACACAAGCGAAAGCGCTGGGCTGCACCCGACCATCTTCAGAGTACCTCCCCATGTCCGCATCAAAGATGAGAGGGCTTTTGATCCAAAGACTATCTCCATCGGACCTTACCACCGGGGCAAGGAAATGTTCAAGACAATGGAGAACCTCAAATGGCATTATCTCCGGAGATTCCTCCGGCGGAATCTCAATTGCAGCCTCGAGGATCACCTCAAGAAGATGAAGCAGCTGGAGCCCCGATCCAGGACTTTCTACTCGGAGCCAATCGAGCTGTGCAGTGATGAATTTGCAGAGATGCTCGTCTTAGATGGTTCCTTCATAGTCGAGCTTCTTCTGTCCACCATGTGCGGCCTTCAAAACGGCACTGATCATGGGTACGATCCGGTCTCAACGACATCTTGGGCTCTAGCACACATAACCTTCGATCTGTTATTGCTTGAGAACCAAATTCCTTTCTTCATCCTCTTAGGCCTTTACGACTACGCAACGGTTTCTTACGAAACCAAGCCGTCGTTAGTGACAGTAGTGCACAAACTTTTTACCAGATTTGTTTATATGAGATTTATAATCCCTGAGATCACATCATCCGATATCCATCATCTTCTCCATCTCTTCCACACAAGCATTCTCCCTCCCTTGGAGCATCCTTCCACAGCAAAATATTCATGGTGGATCAGAACATGTGCATACCTCCGATTGTGCAAGATCGAAGTCAAAGAAGAGATCGAGACAGAAGTAATATCGATCCCCAATGCAGTACAACTGCATGAGGCGGGGATCAAGTTCAGAGAGAACACGAGTCTTGCTCCACTTGAAGCCAAGTTCAGAAATGGAGTGATAGAAATGCCAGGTGCTAGAATAGGAGACTACACAATACCTCTTCTCCTCAATCTCATAGCCTTTGAGCAGTGCAATCCAAGTACAGGGGCTCATGTGACGAGCTACGCTTGTTTCATGGATAACCTGGTTAATAATCACACAGACATCGCATTGTTGCAGCGAGAAGGTGTCCTATTGAATGGGCTAGGCAGTGAGGAGGAGGCCGCCCATATGTTTAACCAGCTTTGTAAAAATGTTGTCCTCTCCAGTGGCAAGAGTCACTTGAGGCATTTGAAATCAGATGTGAATAGGTACTACAGTTCAAGATGGCCGAGATGGCGGAAGAGGCTCGTCCATGACTACTTTGGGAATCCGTGGGCGATCATTTCCTTGATCGCCGCAGCTATACTCCTCTCTTTTACAATTGTGCAGACAATCTTCACTATTCTTTCTTATAAGCTAGCTTGAGCTCGTCTAAGCCTTTCAAGCAGAGTAATTAGCAGAAGTTTTTCTCTTTATTCATCAGCTTATACTCTGATATATTTTCAGCATGTTTGAAAAGTTGCAAATTGGTACTCTTTGGAAGAATGCTCGAAAAGAAATTGAAAACAAAGGTGATATTTTGACTGTAAAACTAGTAGTTGTTTGAATTGCTGAAAATACAACTGAAAATTCTCCTTTGAGATGTATCAGTGCTTATTTTACATAGACAAAATGGAACCACAATTTATCCTCTCTTCACATCTCATCAATTTTTTAGATTGTCAAAGGGTAATATACCATATCCACGGAGATTAGAAAGAACGAAAAGTGACACCTCGGTTTATCTACTCCGATCACGCTACATGCGGTCTTCATCGAAGGCTGGAATCTAACATTCTTGTTTTGAAGAGATAATCTGCATTAATTATTGTTTTATGGATATCAAACCTCGATTTTCACTTCTCTATGCACCGAAATAGACTAATAATAGATCATTAAACCGTGTCATTGTTGAAGTCCGAAGTCCAACCGATAAGGGGAACTTCAGGCACATTACATTTTTTGCGTTGCGGTTGAACTTGCCCCAACCTTCTTTTGATCACACATAGCCCAATTTTCATGGTATGACTCATCAACTTGATACCTCTATAAAAGAATTTCGAATGTCTCCTTTGTTCTTATAAAGAGGCTCATGATGCTTCTCCTTCAATCTTCATGCATTTTCTTATTTCACCAAATAACATTAAATAAATTTGTAAACCAAGTCAAACCGCGCTCACTTAAAACTCTCCATACTTCTATAGGAGTTGTTATTCTACACAATCTAAAATAAAAAATGAAAACTCTCCATACTTCACCTAGAACTCTCCATTTGTTATTCTACACAAATCTAAAATAAAAATATAAAAATAGATAATAATCATTAAAAATGGACAAAATCCCTAATGTTGTTGATGCACGACTTGAGTACCCAAGTACTTGCCTAGGCGACCAACCCTAAGGCAAAATGCCTTGCTTAGAGTGAGGTGGCTGGATGAGGCCTCTCCTGGACGGCTACACGAGCACCTTTGACATCACAGCTAGGGTTTATATATTTTGTTCATCTCAGATGCATTTAGGTTACGAAGTCATCATTAGTTTTTTGTGTGTGTGTGGGGGGGGGATGAGTTATCACATGACTGATGAATTTGTGATTCATCACTCTAATTAGTTGAAAATAGAGTTTTGTTCCGAGAAATTAGGCTCATTCACTTGTTAATATCATAAAATCAACATTCATGCACTTGTAAATAATTTGCATAAATTAGCATTCATTTCTGCATTCAAAATCAATTGTACATTTTCACCTAACTTTACCTATTTTTAATTAATTCACGCTAACTCTAATTGACATGAAACTGACTCCATTGTGTACATATCCGTAACCTTAATAAAAAAAATCCTAAAAAAATCTAGCTTATACATATTTGAAATAAACCCAAACTCTAATTTCAGGACAAAAAGTTGTTAATATACATAGACAAGAGAGAAATGGAAGCATAGCCTTGTCCTCTGTTAGTGACAGCAGCAGGAGCTCTATATCTCAGGCGTGATTCGTGGCTCTCCAGCAACGTCGCACCTCCACGTCAGTGTTATTGAGCATCCACTCTAATGTCGGAGTGTGTAAACGACAATTAGGAGTCGAGGTCTCTCTCCTCCAAGGTCCCAAGTGATTCCAACGCTAAGTATACCTCTCCAAACTCTTTCTCCTTTATTCTTCTTCCCATTCGTTCTTTTCTCTATGTCGTTCTTCCCATCGATCCTCTGCTTCGTCGAGTCACCTCCATCCTCGACTCCTCCATATCTTCCGATAGAGAGAGAGCCGACACAACAGTGGTGACAACACCTTGTCTCCAACGAAGAAGACTCCCATGCGAGATCCATAAGAGGAACCCCTTGTGTTGCTACTCCTCCAGAACAACGGAGCTACACCGTGCTCCGCCCATGACGAGGCTATAATCAGAGTGGGCCTTCGCTCATCCCTGTCCCAAGCGAAAAACATCCTCCTTCATCTTCTTCCCTTGTTATAGTTCTTCTTCTTCCAATCATCCCTCTGCTACAATCCTCCACACGCCCATCTTCGACCATCACCGCTACACCGACTCCGTATCATCTCCCGGTCCTTTCACCTTCCCTTCTACCTACTTTGCAACCCTTCACCGATAGGGCTTCGTCCACAACCACGCACCGGAGCCTAGACCATGTCCATCTTCCATCCTTGCAGCAACATCAAGAGCAGTCATCGGCTTTAGAATATTGCACCAGGCCCCTCCCAAATCCAAGCTACAACTCACTTTCGATCAAGAACGGGGAACAACTCGACAGTTCAGATTTACCCAAATTGGAGCCATTGGAACTAGTGTCATTAGACGATCTAGATCATCCCCCAACTTAAGATCCGAACCACTAGCCTCGAACGACCCGAAGCGATAAGAGCACGACATGTGGAGGGGCATTAACCGAGTCTATCAGCACCCCACGTGACATGCACACGAGGTTGGAGATATTTGCAACAACACCCTCCGCAGACCTCAGAAATACATCCAAGGCCCTCATAAACACTCAAGCACATGATTTGGAGAAATTTCATGCATGCCCTTCCTCTTCCAGAGGTCTGCACATGTACCCCATCGTGGGTAAATTACAGAGAAGCCACGTCAGATTTAAAGATTGAACAGATTCCCCCAAAAGATCCAATTTGAGAAAATTGTAGTTCTTTTATTTACATTTATGCCCTTAGGAATTTATTTGATCATATCTTCAGCATTTGTACTCAATTATTATGTTCTTGGTGTCATTTTAAAACATATTGGATACTCTTTCATCTAGAACAATAAATTATTCATCTGGAGACATTACTTGCCATTAATAAATTGAGGAGTTTGATTCTTATTTTGAGCACCCTTATTCTATTTCATTGATTTTTCATAGCTCATTTAATCACGAAATTGGAGAATTACATTGGAGTTTAATTTTATCTTAATTGTATATTCGTTCTCTAAGGCTCTCTTTATAGAACTTATTTGCTTAGCCTGGCTTGATTACCTGCATTTATCTTGCATATTCCATTCATATTCGACATTTGAAACTCAAAAAAAAAGATTGCATTTATTTATTTATTGCTTCCACATAGCATTGCATTATTCCCTCCATAAAATATTTGTAAAACTTAAACATCATATTTCTTTAAGTAATTAATTACATCTCTTTAATTTAAAACTGATAACATCTGAAAAATACAAAAAAAACACATAAAAAAGTTTTTCCGAAAACATAATTTCAAGATTATTTGAATATTAATTTTAGACCCTCATATAACCTCCTTAAGTTTGACATTAGGACTTACCCAAGTAAAATAATAATTTGATCATGTCGAGACTTAATTCTTCGTATTATCTCTCGGTGGGATCATTTTTGATAGATCTAGAATTACTCGACTACAACAATTTAAACGATGAATTAAAAAAGGGAGATTTTGGGGTTGTCAATGACGTGAACATTATATTGATGCAAACCTATAGTTTGTATCAAGAGATATGTGACGTTCTCGGTCCACATGTTCCATAGTATGAGTTTATACGCTTGACAGACAATTAACAATCTTGTTTATTTCAGTATGCAAAGCAGAGAAGTTGTGGGGTAAGGAATGTGAGGGCTATCTATGAAGAAAGTGAAGACTACCGTATTAATATTTGCTACCGAAGAATTTTCGAACACATTTTTGGTAAATCCCCTAAACAAATAAATATTTTTGCAAAGACGCATTTTTCTCCTCCAAAAAATCACCTATAATTAGGTTATGAACTCTTTTACCCCGAACCGAGGGTTGAACCAAAGTTCAAAATGCCATGAGTGGACTAAATAACGGGTTCATCCTATTCATAAGGCTCAAAAGCTTTAAGCCGGGTTTTAAATCATCCCAGTCCAAACCATTTAGACCGGCTAGTCTCCCTTAGCTCTAACTGACTGCTAGATTAAAAGATCTATCGAGTCAAAATCGAATGCCTTTTTTAGGTTTTTTAAACCCAACCATAAAACCCGTTGTGTACCAATGATTCACTACTCTGTTGCTTATTACCTGCCACATGTCAACCTCCCCTTTCCCGATCACAACCACGGTGGAGCTCGCCTCCCATCCACAAACTAATAACCCCATATCTTAGATCAGGTCCTCGATGATCGATGGACCTCTCCTCTACTCGAGCATCCTAACAAGATGAGGAAATCGAGGGTCTAAGTCCTACCATACCAATACTTTTACACTCCAATCACTTTTAACCTCCCACGAAAGACTCCATGTAACTACCACGTCAATATGGATGAGGTTTTCGATGGAGTTGATGTGTAGGTGGTCGAGAAGTTCCTACGTAAGGCTCGTAGGTGATTTGTGCCTTACATAAGCTCCATCCCATACCATAACGCCTCTCACTTTTCCTTTTCGTTTTCCTTTCATTTCTTCTATTCCATTCAACCTATGGCTACTTGTTTGTAAGTGACAGCTTCAATAAAGGATATGGCATCTCCTCCAACTGCGGTTGCTTGTGTTGCATCCTGCAGGCAGTCATCTTCCATCAAAAAGAAGAGAAAGGAAAAACAAAGGAGTGGTAACTTTAAAGCTCTAGTAAAATCTCCTTCCTCTCTTTGCATTTGGATCCCTAGTAGGGTCTGAATGTAAAGATTTTTCTCGTTATCATATTGTGTCTTCATTTAGGTTAATAAGGGCCAAATTCCAAATATTTTTATTGTATAGTACTACATTCTAGTCCATACAATATTTTAAATGGATGTAACAGAATTCCTAATTAATTTATTAAAATACACGACTTAGACTTTTAATTCAAATATGCCCTTGGAATTTTAACTTTAGGTCCCTAGGATCAACTATTAGGACCATATTCTTTTTTCGAAATTTTTACACATGCTCGATCGGGTTTTCAATGTTACACTTGTGCCCCTACCTTTTTTTTGCAAAAACATGTGTGACACTAACAAAAGACAGAATCACATTTATACTGCTCTGATTAGTTGTCATTGTAAGTCATCCCAAACAACCCCATTAAATTTAGGGCAATCTGCACTGCCCCTCCTAAGGAAGACTGTGAATATTAAATGTTGCGATTCGCAGAAGTAAACACATACAAACCTGATCAAACAAGAAAGACGCAAACATGTGAATTTACAAGGTTCACCGTAACTGGTCTACATCCGTGGACATCAGCGATCGACCATCACTATGAGGAGAAAGAAAGAAAACGAAGGATGCAAAAGGCTCTAACCCAAGGGAGTTTATATAGTACTCACGTATAGACAGATCCCTAAAAACAAACGAATTTATATACCTGAATACAAATAGAACTGCTCATAAAAAAAATTTGCCAGAGGCGTTGTCTGCCCCCACATCCCCGCAGGGATGAGCGCACATAATCTCCCCCAACTTCCACCCCCCAACCCCCCAAGGCTCACAGGCCGAGCAACGAGACCCCCATCTTGTTAGGGGTTTAGTACAACAGGAGGGGGTGCATACGAAGTTCTTCAACCTAGGTCAAGTGGTTAGGATTCAAGGCATAGAAACAATCTCCACCTTAAATTAAATCCTCTAAGAAGCTTTGCCAATCCCTCATTGAGGCTACTGACAACTGTCGACATTGAACAAATTCAAACAACGTTTAAACTTATTCCTAGAAATTGTCTTAGTGAACATATCAGCTGGATAATCTGTTGTCCAACCTTCTTCACCTTGATCCTCTTCTCAGAACGAAAGAAGTGATATTCCGACATCTATATGGTTGGTCCTTTCATGATGCATCCGATCCTTAGCTAAGCATATCGCAGTGAGAATGTCAAACTATACTATAGCATGATCCAGCTGTACACCGACTAAGCCCTTCAGCCAGATGCATTTCTTTGCAACCTCTGTTAAATCCTATGTACTCTGCTTCTGTGGTACACAAAGTAACTGACGATTGTAAGGTAGTCTTCCAACCGATGATCGAATTCCCCGAGGTGAATATGTAGCATGTCATTGATCTACTCATGTCGACATCTACTACATAGTCTGAAACTAAATATCCAGCAACCAAACACTCTGAATCATTCTATAGATGAGGTCAATGTTTGATATTCCTCTCAGATAGCGAAAAATCTGCTTGACTGTCTGCCAATGCTTCATCCCCACGATGCCCATGAATATGCTAACAACGCTCACAACATGAGAAATGTCAGGTAATGTGAGCATACATAAGATTCCCAACTGCACTGGCATGGGAAACACGTGACATGTGTTCCTACTCTGCGTCTGACTGAGGTGTAAAAGAAACTGAGAGATGAATATTTGCAATAGGAGTACCTAGAGGTTTTGTTGTAGACATTCCAAATCTAATTAAACCTTCTCAATGTAGTTCCTATGAGATAAGCAAAAATTCCATTCCGTACGATCTCTAGTTATATCCATCCCTAAAATCTTCTTCGACGTACTAAGGTCCTTCATGTCAAACTCCAAACTAAGGAGCTTCTACAAATCATCTATGGTACTCTTCTGCTAGGCAGCAAGCAATCAGCATGTCGCCAACGTACAATAACAGATAGATGAAGGAGCCATCATCCACCCTGTTGTGGTAAACACAATAATCATATGGACTCATATTGAACCCATGATCAGTCATGAACCTCTCAAACTTCTTGTGCCACTGCATGGGAGACTGCTTAAACCCATAGGACTTCTTCAATCTGCACACATGGTCTTCCTTTACCTGAGATGCAAATCCCTTTGGTTGGCTCATAAGAATGTCTGCTTAGAGTTCACTATGCTAGAAAGTTGTAATAACATCTAACTACTTCAGCTCCAAGTCTTGATGTGCTACAAGAGCTAGTAGTACCCTGATGGATGTATGCCTAACAACGAGAGAGAATATCTCATTGTAATCCACACCTTCCTTCTGACCGTAATCCTTCGCAACTAGTTATTCCTTGTATATGATGCCTTCACTGCCTGAGATTCGCGTCTTTTTCTTGAAGACTCATTTGCATCCAATGATATTTCGCCCATTTGGCAACATGAAAAGCTCCCATGATTGATGCTTGTGAAGAGACTCCATCTCCTCACACATCGCAGCAATCCACTGCCCAAATTCTGCCCCAGATATTGCCTCCTTGTAAGAGGAGGGCTCTGGAGACTCCGCCTCCTCTGCAACCTATAGTGTAAATGCAACCATGTCTTCAAATCTATATCTCTGTGGAGGATGTATCTATTTACGAGATCTATCAATAGCAACACTTAATTACCACTCCTCTGGTTGCTCAGCTTCAGGATGTTCACCAACAGCATGATCATGAGTGGTGTTATCAACTACGTGATCACTACTTAATGTCAGTTTGAACTCCACCTGTTCAGACACATCATCACCTATCGCAGCATCAACAAACTCAATACTCGAGTGAAGCATGGAATTCTCATCAAAACTAACATTCGTGCTAATAATTATTATATGCCCAGAGGGGGGCCATATTCTATACCCATTTACTCATGCACCATAGCCAACAAAAACCCCCTTATTTGCCCTCACTTCTAACTTCACTAACATGATAATATGCAATGCAACCAAAGACTTGTAAAACAGAACAATCAGCATGATTACCCGACCATACCTCCATGAGTGTTTTGCAATCAATGGCGCATACAGAACTCCAATTGAGCAAGTAACAAGATGTATTCGCAGCTTCAGCACAGAATGCTCTATCAAGTTCAACATTAGAGAGCATATACCTTCCTCTCTCCAGAAGCGTCATGTTCTTTCATCCTACAACTCCGTTCGGCTATGGCATATCTCTGACGGTGAGGTGTCTCTAGGGCTGGTTATTAAGTCATGGCTTAATGAGCCAAGCTCGTGCTCGGCTTGATAAAGGCTCGTGAGCTTGGCTCATTAAGCTATTGAGCCAAGCTCGCGTCAAAATTTTGGACTCGATAGCTTAACGAGTCGAGCCCGAGCCAAGCCATGCCCTGCCCGTTAACTCGTTAACAAGATGTATTCACAGCTTCAGTACAGAATGCTCTATCAAGTTCAGCATTAGAGAGCATACAACTTCCTCTCTCCAGAAGCGTCACGTTCTTTCGTCCTACAACTCCGTTCGGCTATGGCATATCTCTGATGATGAGGTGTCTCTAGGGCTAGTTTAAGTCATGGCTTAATGAGCTAGGCTCGTGCTCGGCTCGATAAGGGCTCGTGAGCTTGGCTCATTAAGTTATTGAGCCAAGCTCGCGTCAAAATTTTGGACTCGATAGCTTAACGAGTCGAGACCGAGCCAAGCCATGCCATGCTCGACTCATCAAGGAATATATGTATATATATAATTATATTTTTATATTTATAAACAATATGTACATGCAAGAGGAGTTGTCTGTTCAATAATCGATACATATATTTATAGTTACAGCTGTCTACGTAGGTAGTAATTAAATATGTATACTATACCAACCAAACTGTAGATCGATATAATTTGTTTCGTGAGTGCCTTAGAACTATAATGTACATACATGTGAATGTAAATTCCAATGTGATAATGTCTCATATATATTATACTATATACTTAATTACGATATCATGTTATTATACGTCTTTTAATAAGAACATGTTCGATAATATATATTATCCACTAACGAGCCGAGCCAATATTATGTTATATATTTATGTTTTTCTATATTATAATAAGCACGCTAGTGTTTTTTATTAGAAAATAAAATGGTACAATATAATATAATGTAGCTTTTGAGATGTAACTCAGATAGTTGCTTACTGGTAAGGAAGGTTGTGGGTTTGAGCCTAGGCAACCAAACTTGGCTCGAGCTCGGACCAAGCTTGATAAGGAGCTCAAGCTCAATAAGGCTCGGGTTGTACAGAGCCTGAACTGGTTCGATCAGAGGCTCATACTCACTGAGCCCGAGCCTGAGCTAGCTCAAGCTCGGGCTCAGTGAGTGCGAGCCTCTTATCGAGCTGGCTCAGGCTCGGCTCATTAGGCTCGATAACCAGCCTAAGGTGTCTCGCAACACCTTCCTCCTTGCAGACCTCATTCAACTATAACAAACAGATATCCAGCCTGTTATCTGTATGAAGACGTTTCACCTTCTTAGAAGTCTAGTCCTCCACCAAGATCTTCCATTTCCTAAAGATCTGAAATGCCTCGCTCGTGTGCTACATCATATACACATACACCAACCTGGAGTAATCGTAATAATAGACAAAAAATACATGGTGCCTCTCAAAGATGGGACTTGTGAAGGGATCCGACAATCAGCATGGATGTGATCGAGCGTCTCCTTCATCATGTGAATAGATTCACTGATTTGCTTTATGTGTTATTTCCCAAACATGCAATACTCACAAAAATCCAACTTCAATCCCTTGAGATCCCTAATGAGACCCTTCTGACTGAGGATATCCATCCTCATCTGACGCATGTGTCTAAGCCACATATGCCACAATTCTGACTTTGATCACATGACTTGAGATGCCACTACAACAGAACCTATAATTGTAGACCTTGCATAACGTATAGAGTCTATTTGGTTGCTAAGGAACACCTAGGTACCCTGGCAAACCCTTAGCTCCAACCCTACATTCCTGGGTTGGGATTACTTATATTGACCCTACAACTTCTTTGGTATAATATTTTTTAACCATGTTCAAATAAATTTATTAACATAAACATATTATAATCATTAAAAAAGTTGATATAACACATAATCAATGTCACGTCACATCACAATTATCATTCCAACCTCCTAACCCTCAAAATAACTACTATTCACAAGAGGATACCCCAACCCAGCCCAACCCAATTACGAAACAGGCTCATAGGGTCTTTTGCTTTTTGCCACTGATGACAACAACCCTGACTTTGACAACCTGCATGACTCCATCTTCAGCGTTGTACCTATATCCTTTAGAGTCCAAGACTACAAAGGATATCAAGTTAACATGGCATACTTTTGTCACCGTCCGCGCGACTCCATCATGCATCCTGATCTTCACAAATATGATCCCTACAATCATGCATGTTGCATCATTCCCCATAACAACGTTTCTACCATGTATCTTCTCAGAGGTGCAGAACCAATCTTCATTGGGATTCATATGATAAGAACAACATGAATCAAGAACCCAAGTGCAATTTGTCGTCTTCTGATATGTGACAGTGAGAACCAAATCATCTTCGGAATTTGTGCCTCAATGAGCCACGACAACAATCATCGCTTGCCATTTCTTCTCCGGGCACTCCTTTTAATGTTAAGGTTCCATTCAATAACTGCATATAGGGATGCAAACTGTTACGGATATGTCCGTATCCGATCCGTTACCGTATCTGTTTTATACAGATTTTGACATCCGTATCAGTATCCATTTTAAAATGGATACGAATATGGATATCATTTTGATATCCGTAAACATCCGTATCTGCATCCATATATCCGTTTTAAAATATAAATGTAGTCACATATTTATTTATAACCATATGTAGCATAATTTCTATACATTCCTTTACCATATTTGTACAATTTTTATCATACAAACACATTTAATAAATTTATATCACGTGTTTGTCATCCAATTTATATATATTAAGTTGTTTCTATAGAGTATTTCTAACATTACTTGTATGCGATCAGTATCTGTTTTACATCCGTATCCGTTTTTTAAGGATATGTTAAAATAGTTTTAATATCCGTCAATATTCGTATCCGCATCCATATTCGTATTCAAAAACGGATAAGGATACGGTAATACCTATATTTGTATCCGTATCCTACCGTTTGCATCCCTAATTGCATATGTCGCTAACATTGTGATTCTTATTTGGACTTCTACTTTCTCTTCTTTGCGTAGCCAGAACTGGTATGACTTTTTTCGTGAGTCATAACTAAACATGCAGTGTTAGAGTTCTGCTTCTCAGCAGCCATATGCCGAAGTTTTTCGCGTATGCAGACTCGCGCAAACTTCCTATAGGGTTATAGATTCTCTTTCCGCAATAAATGAGTGAACTAAATACTCAAACGACAATGGGAGAGAAACCAATAAAATCAAGGCAGCATTATCATCTTCAATCTTAACATATGTGTTTCTTAAATCCATCAACAACGTATTTAAGTGATTTATATGTTACTTTAAGAGATGTACCTTCCTGCATGTGGAGAAAGAACAGACGTTGCTTCAAGAGTAACTTGTTGATCCCGCAGGAAGTAGCGCACATGCTCTCCCCTAGACCCCCCCCCAGGCTTGCTGACCAAGCAGCGAGATCCCTGTCCTGTTGGGGTATGGTACAACAGTATGGAGTGCATACAAGGTTTCTTCAACCTGAGTCAGATGGTTAGGGATCAAGGCATATCAACATTAGATATATGGGGAATGATTGGGCTGGAAAGTGATCAATAATGTTGGCAAGAGGACAGTCCTCTGCAAAGGATGAGAGAAATGGATGCTAATTGCCCTTGTATCCATTCAATCCCTCACCTCCACGCATCTCTTCTTTCTCTTTCTCTTATGCTTCACATTGATATCCTTGAAGATCTCCTACATAACCCCCAAGCAAACCACTCTTTCATCACAACAAAATAGCAAAGATCAAACTTTTCGCCCAACAAATGGATCACACCTTCTCATGGTGTGCCCTCCAAATGCCTTCTATAATGTGAAGATCAATTTGACGATGTTTTTGATAAATTCCCTGCCCCGAAGCAGTATGTGAAAAAGTACAAGCTGGGTGTGACCCATTATTTTATCGGTATTAGTGGAGACCAAAACCGTGGGAATCTACCATGTCTTCCAGAAATTTCCATTTATGTATGCGCCCCACGCATGTGATATTTTAATTATTTATTTCCACAGCCACGATTATACTTAAATGAAAGAAATTTGGAATAGGTGCAGGATGTATCTTGGATTGGATTTGCGTTGGGAAATCTCGAAGATGACTAGTTGCATGTTGTATTTTAGATAGCGATTAAAGCCCTCCTAAATCTGCCTACAGGTAATTGGGTACAGGTCAAGCTTGTAATGGAGAATTCAGTGTATTCTTTGTAATACCTTTGTCAGAAGAAATTTACATGGAACCAAAAAACTAATCTTTCACAAATTATCCTGCTAAATTCCAAAAAGTACCGCATACGTCAATGTGACTAAAAGACAATTATTTTTTGGATATACTACATTATTTCATCTTCCCATAAATATCAAACTTATCGATTAGCTTGTCAACCAAATTATTAAAGACAAGTTATTTTGCCTATGTAACCAAGAATGGGCAAAAAGTTCTTGATAAAGCATAATGAAAGTTACGAAAAACCAATATGTCTACAAAGAGATTGATTTTTAGTCACGATTGATCCATAAAAATGGAGTTTTTTCCTTCTAAAAGATCTAAATAACATCATCGAATAGTTTGTTCATGCTAATATGTACATACAGAATTAATACATAGAGAAAGCCTACCTCTGCAGAGCTACTGAAGCTTCTAGGAGATGCAGATGGTGGGGCCTGACAACAGCTGTCGCTTGTCTTGTGGAGCTGAGAAAATGATTCTGCGACATAACCTCTCAGGCTTCCAGTCTGATATGAATATCATCATGCAGTTAAATAGTTTTATGATTACCTTTTGTCATCAGATCAAAAACATTCAGGACAGGTTGCAAAATAATTAAAAGGAAGATGTCTCAGCACTTCGTTTATAACCAGAGAACCCTTTCTGTAACAACAATAACAAAGCTTTTTTCCACATTAAGTGGGGTTGGCTACATGGATTCTTCGCCTCCATTTAGATCATCTTAAATCCATATTTAAAAGATAAAAGAACACTATTTAGAAATTTATCCGAATGGTTTCGAGACAGATTCCAAAAGTGTTCTTAAAAGAACACTATATAGGAAGTTATCTCTCATGCGCTGGCTGGCGGCTACCTAACGCGCAGCCCTCACAGCAGAGTTTAATGGAAACATGTGGAAATTTTAATGGAAACCACACACTAGCAGCCTAATAAATATAGTTTGTGAGACATAAAGTCTTTCCAGCCAAAGTCAAGTGTCAAGACGAATCAAGTTATGGGTTGATGGAGAATGTTTGGATACTGAGATATAAATGTGCAGGCAAACATTGTGATCTCATTTTTATGCTTCTAGACAATACCGATCCATCAGTTGCAGGACAACACTACTCAGGTTAAAGATTAGTAAAAGAAAGCCAAGTTGGATTCCCTTCACTTATATCGCAATTCCCTTCGCTTATATCCCCCCATTCCAGGGCAAGAAAAAAAAAGTTTTCATTGAAAATGAAACATGAACATAAGCATATACGCCATGAAAAAGTGCAGGAATTAAATTATGTAGGTGATTGTAGCATAAAATAATCATGCACTATCCAGAAAGCACACCAATATGAGAAGGATGAATCTTAATAGAGTATGTTATAAAATAGGAAGCGGAAGCGGAATGATAAAACAGAGCATAATGACAAGAAAGATAAACATGGAAATACCATGATTTTACGTGGAACCCTACTCCGTGAGGAGCGGGATGAAACCACGGGAGAAGCCCTCAACGGGGCGGATATTCTATTCCTTTTTCTCAATGAGTACATGAGGTATGCGACTCTTTATATAGCCTCTCCAGAGCCTCCAAGACCCACCACTGGACGATGTGGGACTAAACACTGGATGGGGTAAATGGATCTTCTCCAGGATCCATTTACCCTGTTACAACTCACAGGGTGCACATAACAATACTCCAACACTCCCCCTCAAGTTGGAGCATGTAATGCTCAGCTTGGACAAACAGAAAGAAACTCAACTCAACACTACAAGACACTACGGACAATATCAACCCAACGCGCACATTGCTGCAGTCGAGGACGTTGCTTCTCATGCCATGCAGGTGAGGAGGACGAACGAGCTGGAGTGTGAGTCAATTGAATCTCCTCATCGGAGAGCATGTGCTCTGAACTGCGCCTGTCAGAGTCACTGCAACTGAAAATGAGTCTCCTCGTAGGAGTACTCTGGGTCTCTCCCATCTGGCTCAGAGAATGGTGCACTGCTCTGGTGTACATATGATACCACATGAAAATCCTTGCCAACATGACATAGGAAATGGTCCTCTACTATGGAGTCCTTATGGCTCACATGAAAACTCTGGCCGAACAACAAGAATGATGGGGACCTCAAACAAATGATGGCAACATATGCTCATCTGAAAATGACCGCAACCTCGTGCATGTCCGAAACTGGAGTCTCTCTCTGGAGATCTCGAAAATGGGCCTCATCATGGAGTGCCTCGAACTTGGACTCTGACCAATATGTCGAGTCTGAAATTGCGCATTAGAAAAAACTTGTAGAGTCTGAAAAATCATCTGGTCTGGAGAATCTGCAACCTGGAATATCTGAATAGACCTGTGACTCTACACTATACTCCCCCTTTCTCCCATACTGGTCGAAAAACATGGCATCGACCAAGTTGGGAGAAGACAAGATAATGGGGGAAAACATGAACATTCCAAAACTTTTTTTGCGGCTTTTTCATCATTTTTTTAAAAGCTGTCTCATTCATTTTTTTAAGCCGTTCAACTCCCTTTTTTTTACAGCTTTGCAATTTTTTTTTGAATTTGCGTACGATTTTTTTTCTTGTACGCACCTTTTTTTTCTCTTTTTTTTTCTTTTTTAAACTGACATTGCCCCCCACCTTCCTTTTTTTTCAAGTCTCGGTCTGGGCCGTTACACAGCAGCAATTTTTTTATACAAACCAGCCCCTTGGACTTTTTAAATAAATAACCCAAAAAACACCTTTTTTTAAGAAGCCATCGGCCTTAGGGTTCGCCATCGTGGGGACCCGCCGCTGCCACCCCTTTGGGGTTCCCTGATCTGTAGGTCATGGAGGATCCGCGCAGTCCTTGCGCGTACGAAGAAGCTTGTCAACATGAGGTGGCGGCGCGAGGGAGATGCGGTGGCCTGAGGAGATCGCCATCGCGAAGAGATCTGTCGAGCGCCTGTTCATTGTGTGCTGCTTGCGCGATCGGGACTGATGGAGGGGCGCCACGGGCGGGAGAGGTGCGCGTCTGGGGCTTTGCTCGGCACGCCTGGAGGGGCCTTGCGGCCTTGCGCCGCCTGCTGGGAAGAAGAGCGGCACTGTGAGGGGGTTGCGTGCGCCTGGAAGATCCTGACAGGGAGGAGGTTCGCCGCTCGCGCCGCCCCGATGGAGTCGCGCGGCCCGATGGAGGTTGCGCAGGAGCGCTCTGCGCGATGGGGCCGCCTGGCAGGGGAATCACGCCTCCAGGAGGAAGGGCCTGCCGCCTTGGACTTCGATCGCGCGCGTCGAGAGAAGATCGCCCTTGGCGCAATTGAGGAGATGCCACCATATGCGGCTGCTGCTGGAGACTTAAGGATGGGCTTGCAATGTGCGAGATTGATGCAAAAACGACGACGAAGCAACGAACCAAGTCTGGATCTGATGAAAGCCTTGATGCCAGAAATTTAGGGTTTTCAGAAACAACCCCTACTAATTTTTTTTACAAACATGAACAATAATCAAATCTCGAGAAACCACAAAGACTAAATCTTCAAGAACTAATCTCCGAGAAACGAACCCGCTCTGATACCATGTTATAAAATAGGAAGCGGAAGCGGAATGATAAAACAGAGCATAATGACAAGAAAGATAAACATGGAAATACCATGATTTTACGTGGAACCCTACTCCGTGAGGAGCGGGATGAAACCACGGGAGAAGCCCTCAAAGGGGCGGATATTCTATTCCTTTTCTCAATGACTACAGGAGGTCTGGGGCTCTTTATATAGCCTCTCCAGAGCCTCCAAGTCCCACCACTGGACGATGTGGGTCTAAACACTGGATGGGGTAAATGGATCTACTCCAGGATCCATTTACCCTGTTACAACTCACAGGGTGCACATAACAATACTCCAACAGAGTATATTCCTCATTTTCACGAACTACATTAAGGTAAAATGAATAGGCGTTTGGGGAAAGTGCAACTACTAGCTACCCAACATAGAGGGATCAATATGCAATCAAAACCAACTTCAGAGTAAAGACCTAAAAGACTTAATAATCATTGTAGATTGTTTAGTTGATTAATTCTATAGGCTAACGGGTTGAGGCAATGATGAATCCCTAATTCAATATGACAACCGTCCTAAACTGAGTGAAACCATCCTCAAATCGCATGCACTTAGCCATATCAGAGCCTTGGGGCATGCATGCCTCAGTAAAAAAAATAAGCCTCGAATAAGGTAAAATAAATTAATAAGTGAACTGTAGGAGGAGGTGAGAGACAGCCCGTCATTTGGAGTTGAATCCCATCCAAATCACAGGGACCTTAATCCTCAACATTATGGTCATCTTCACGGAGCAAGATCCCTCATCCATTGCCCCTTACCCAAACCCCAGCCAACCTAACTCGCATTCTGATCCTCAACATGAGCCACTTGTAAAACCTTAATCTTAACTTGATCCTAGTCCTCTACAAACTCCAAAACTCTAGTTCAGTCAACCATTACCTAATTCCAAGTTAGAAAACAAAACACCAGGATCATAACCCTCTTTTTGAACCCAATTAGTTTTAGCCTAGCCAACTTAACCAACCTAGGATAGATTCTAACAAAACCTAACCTAATCCATGAATGATCTAACTATGGCCTCAAATTTCAGAGAAATTCGGTCGAATTTCTGTCGAATATCGATATCCATTCGAAATCGAAATTCGATCGAAATGACCGAAATGACCGAAATATGGGGGTCCTAGTACAAAAAATGACCGAAATGACCGAAACTTCGGTCGAAATTTCACCGAAATTCCATCGAAATTCTGTTTTGGTCGGTACCGAAATGGTGACCGAAATCGACATTTAAGGCCTTGGATCTAACTCAATTTTAAAGTCAACCAACGCAAGTTAGTGTTGAAACAAAAAATGGCACCACAAACTTCAGTATATTTGGAAACTGATTGATAGTTTTCTAGAAATATCTTAAGAAGATAAAACTGTCGTTCTCTAGAATTTTCTTAAGATGATTTTTTTAATAGAAGGTCCACATGAGATATTGAAGAAAGTTTTGGAGAAGAGATAAGCACTTGTTTTGTACATTAACCTCATAAAGGATATGTATGATAGGGATTCATCTTGTGTAAGGATCCAATCTGGGAAGACTGACTATTTTTGGCATCAACATAGGTCTGCATCAAGGTTCAGCTTTGAGTCTATTCCTTTTTACTTTGATAATGGACGAGTTGACTAGTCACATTCAGGATGAGATACCTTGGTGTATGTTATTTGCCGATGATATTGTGTTGATTGATGAGACTAGAGACGGAGTAAATGAGAAGCTTGACGTCTGGAGACAAGCATTAGAGACTAAAGGATTTCATATAAGTAGAACTAAGGCCGAGTATATGGAGTGCACGTTTGATGGAAGCAATGGTGGAGGAATCGAGGTGAAGATTGGTAACAATAACATTTAAAAGAAATATTATTTTAGATACTTGAGATCTATTTTGCAACATGATGGGGAGATTGATGGAGATGTTACTCATAAAACAAATGCAGGTTGGCTAAAGTGGAAGGAGCCTCTGTTGTTCTAAGTGATAAGAAAATCCCTATGAAAAACAAAGGAAAATTTTACAAAGCAGTCGTGAAATCCGCTATGCTCTACGGATTTGAATGTTGGTCTGTGAACCATAGAAATGTGCACAGAATGGCAGTTGCAAAAATGAAAATGTTAAGGTGGATGTGTGGAAATACACATAAAGATCGGATCCGAAATGATGCAATCAGATGGAAAGTGGGGTAGCTCCGATCGAGGATAAGATGCAAGAAAACTGCTTAAGATGTTTTGATCATTTACAAAGGAGGCCTGGTGATGCATCAGTTAGGAGGAGAGAGTGTTAGGATGTTGAGCCTGCTAAGAGAGGGTGAGAAAGGCCCAAGAAGTGTTGAAATGAGACTATTCGAAGGGATCTCAGTTTTTTGGATCTAAGACCAAGAATGACCAAGATAGATATGAATGGAGGCAAAAAAATCCATGTAACCAACCCTACTTAATGTAAGGAAAGGCTTTGTTGTTGTTGATGTTGTTGATACTAAGTAGGCCCAATAATTTTGAGGGTCTGGAGCGTCCCCTTTGGGATTCGAACCCAAGTCCTTTAAGGTGTAGGCACACTGCACTACCACCATACCACTCCTAGGGTTCTTTCTTAAGATGATTTAACACTAAGTTTCTAGATCTTTCTTTGGTCCACTCAATATTGATTTTGTTGCGGATTGCGGACACGGTCTCAAATTTCAGCGAAATTCGGTCGAATTTTTGTCGAATATCGATATCCTATCGAAATCGAAATTCGAGCGAAATGGCCGAAATGACCAAAATATGAGGGCCCTAGTATAAAAAATGACTGAAATGATCGAAATTTCGATCGAACTTCGATCAAAATTCCATCGAAATTCCGTATTGGTCAGTCACCAAAATGATGACTGAAATCGACATTTAAGGCCTTGATCGCGGAAGCAAACACGCACAAACATGGTCAAATAAGTAAGACGCAAACACATGGATTTACAAGGTCCACCCGTAATTAGGCCATGTCCTTGGACTACGACGGCCGATTTTCAATATGTGGAGAAAGAAAGAATACATAGATACTGAGAAGATACAGAAATGGTATAATGATAAGGATACAGTATGTGGTGGCCCTAGAGTCCCTTTTATACTGAACAGAAGAATATCAATTATATTCAGCAATCCAATCCAACAGCTCTCAGCAAATCAGGATTCATGAGACATATCATATATCTCAACAATCCGGACCAACCGCTCTCAGCTAATCAAGATTCAAAAGATGGATCAGGCAACTCAACAATCCAGCCCAACAGGTCTAAGCCAATCACAATTTAAGAGGTATATCAGACATCTCAGCAATCCAGCCCAATAACTCTCAGTCACTCAAAAGGCAGGACAGAGATCAAACACATCAGTAATCCAGCCCAACAAATAGTTAGGATTCAAATCATATCAACAATCTCCACATTGAATTGAATTATCATGTGGCGGAATTAACCACTACTAGACTCCATCATGAGTTAGATTTTCCATCAGCAAAATTAATCACCGCCACATTCCATAGGGGTCGAATACTTATATAGCAGAATAAACCATCGCTTGAAATTCAAATAGTAAGGCTCGAGGAATTAAAAACAACATCCACCTTGAACTTTAACCTCAGAAGAGCTTTGTCGAGCTTCATCGTACCACCACCAGCCTCTCCTTGGAGCTACTACCAACTGTCGACATTGAGCAAATCCAAATAATACTTGAGCTTACCCCCAAGAATTACTGACCAATGTATGACGTATGCGGTCTTCTGCTTGTTGCCCTTGATGACAACAACCCCGGTTTTGGCAACCTGCATAACTCCACCTTCAACGTTGTACCTATAACATTTAGAGTCCCAGCCTTCAAGGTATATATGGTTCTTCCTCAGATCAGGAACACGGCATACTTCTGTCACCGTCTTCACGACTCCATCATGCATCGTGATCATCACAAAGCTGATCCCTACAATCTTGCATGTTACATTATTCCCCATGACAACGTTTATGCCATTTATTTTCCTATAAGTGCAGAACGGATCTTCGTTGGGAGACATATGGTAAGAACAACATGAATCAAGAATCCATGTGCTATTTTGTTCTGTGATGGTGAGCACGAAATCATCTTCAGAATCTCTGCCTCCAGCAACCATGGCCTTCTTTAGGTAGTCTTTCTATCAAGGTCCAAAGTCCTTGCAATAATTGCAGATCTCCTTAGGATTGTGATTTGTGGACTTTTTCCCTTCTTTGTGTAGCCAGAACCAGCATGACTCTTTTCATGAGTCCTAATCAAACATGAAGCATTAGAGCCCTACTTCCCGATAGCCATATGCCAAAGTTCACGCATATGCCGATTCGTACGAACTTCCTATAGGGTCATCGATTCTCTTTTCACAATAAATGATTGAACAAAATTCTCAAACAATAATGAAAGAAGAACCAAAAAAATCAAGGTAGCATCCTCATCTTCAATCTTAATATCTAAGTTTCTTGAATCTATCAACAATATATTTAAGTGATCTAGATGTTCTTTAATAGATGTACATTCTTGCACAGTGTTCAGGAAATCGATCGAGTATACCGAATACTCGACTGCATACTCGTACTCAGAAGCCTTGGTGCTTGAGTATGATCAAATCGGCATTTAGGCGGATCAGGACGCATACTCGGCTTAGAATACCGTATATGCAGCCGTATATGCGGCATGCGATTTTTGAATAAACATTTTCACATCACAATCTTAAAGAAGGAATTTGTTATGCTGGTTATAGTTCTGAAATGATGATATCTTCCTAATTTTAACAATACATTGCTAGCAATAAAACTTATTTTGTAACTAAAATCAATTTATATAATAACTGTAATAGCCTAGCATGATTCTGATTGCATTGCATATGTTTATTTCAGTATTTGTTTACACAGCCTCTACATTTGTTGAAGAATGGATTTTGTGGATTGTGTTTAGTCCACATCATGAAGAGGTGATTTTTTGTCACATTGGTGTGGCTATATAAAAAGTGCCCTCCAATTGTAACCTTTGAGAAAGATGAATAGAAAACCAACCCTTTGAGGCGGTTCTCCCGTGATTTCATCCTGCTCCTTCGGAAGTAGGATTCCACGTAAAATCAAAGTCTTCATTTTATCTTGTTCTTGATTTGATTTGCTTTGCTTTGCATTTCATATTTCAACATGATATCAGAGCAAAGGTTGAGGCATCGATTCATGTTGAAGTTCTTGCCGCAATTCTATCGTGTCTCTTTCGTCTGTAATCTGAGGGCTTCCCGCAAGATTTTTTCAACATGATATCAGAGCAAAGGTTGAGGCATCGATTCACTTAGACTCGATTAATTTCTTTGATTTCTAGCTCATTTTGGATCTAGAGTTTTATGCATTTTAATAAAACTTTTTTCAATGAAAAAGAAATAAAATAAAATAAGTTAATTATATACATAAAATAATAAATCAAAAACTGCTAAAATACAAAATGTACAAAAGTAGCCCAAATCCAACTTTCACATATGAGCTCCAATTTACTTGAACTTGGTTATGTTTTGAAGATATTTGAATGTATATTAGTTCAAAAGTGAGTAAGATCAAATCGAATACTGGGTGAGGAAGATATCAACATTTTAGTCTGGAGATCTTGGAATTAGGTTCTGAGTTTCAGGTCCACTTATTTATGTTAGTGATTTTTTTATATTTTTTGTTTTAGTAATATGAACACAATGGAGGTGGTTTTATGTCATTTGGAGTTAGCATGAATTAATTAAAAATCAGGAAAGTTAGCTTATTTTTCATGTCAATTGGGCTGCGATTTTTGGCTTCTTATTTTGTGCAATAAGGAATGATAAAATGCCATTATTAATTACATATGCATGAATGCTAATTATGCAATATAAATGAAGAAATGCCAATGAATTTTAGAGATTTAAGCTTAATTAGTATCTTTTAGAGTGATGAATCTGAGATTCATCACATGCACAAACACGATCAAACAAGAAAGACACAAGATTTACAAGGTTCACTCGTAAATGGGCTGCGTCATTGGGTAGCGGCAATCGGTTTCACTATATGGAGAGAGAAAAGGTAATACATAGGATACTGAGAAGGTACAGATATGGGATGAGAAACAGGATCAAAAGAAGAATTTCAATATCTAGTGGCCCTAAGGCCCCTTTTATAGTACAACAGAATAATACCATTTGTATTCAGTAATCCATCCCAACAGCTCTCAGCTAATCAGAAGGTAAGACACGGATCAGACATGTCAGCAATCCTAACTCAACAGCCAATCAGAAGGCAGGACAAAGATCAGACATGTCAGCAATCCTGACCTAACAGTTCTCAACCAATCAGAAGGCAGGACACAGATTAGTCACATCAGCAGTTCAACAACTGGTTACCTTGAATTGAATCCTCATATAGCAAAATGAACCACTATTGTTACTCCACCATGAGTTGAATTCTCCACTGGCAGAATTAACCACAGTTAGACTCTAGCCGGGTTGAATTCTCATATAACAGAATTAACCACTACCATACTCCACAATGAATTGAATTCTCCACTAGCAGAAATAACCACTGCTAGACTCCACCAGGTTGAATTCTCATATAACAGAATTAACTACAACTATACTTAACCACTTGAAATTCAGATAGTAGGAATCAAGGAATTATAAACAATATTCACCTTGAAATTAAAACAAGCTTTACCGAGCTTCACCTTGCCGCCACCAACCCTCCTTGGGACTACTGCCAACTATCGATATTGAGCAAGTCCAAATAACGCTTGACCTTATTCCCATGAACTGTAGACCCTTGCAAGACATATATGGCCTTCTGCTTGTTGTCCTTGATGACAACAATCC
The DNA here is from genome assembly GCA_037367405.1 of Ottelia alismoides. Classification (NCBI taxonomy): domain Eukaryota; kingdom Viridiplantae; phylum Streptophyta; class Magnoliopsida; order Alismatales; family Hydrocharitaceae; genus Ottelia; species Ottelia alismoides. The sequence continues at coordinate 102,593 of JAZKJV010000590.1, forward strand.
CATCTTTGACAACCTGCATGACTCCATCTTCAACGTTGTACCTGTATCCTTTAGATTACAAGAATCCAAGGGATATCAAGTTCTCCTCAGATCAGGAACATGACGTACTTCTGTCATAGTCATCACGACTCCATCATGCATCTTGATCTTCAAAAATCGATCCCTACAATCTTGCGTGTTGCATTACTCCCTATGATGACGTTTCCACCATCTATTTTCTTGTAGGTGCAAAACCAATCTTTATTAGGAGTCATATTGTATGAACAACATGAATCAAGAATCCAAGTGCTATCTGTTTTCTTCTAATCTGTGATGGTGAGAACGAAATCATCTTCAGAATCTCTAACAGCTTGAGCCACTGCAGCAATTATGGCCTTCATTGGACAGTCTTTCTTCCAATGTACAGGTTCCTTGTAGTAATGCCGATGTCCCTAGCATTATAATTCTTCAACTTGAACTTTTGATTTCCATTCTTTGTATAGTCAAAACTGACATGACCCTTCTCACGAATCATAACCAAACCTACGGTGTTAGAGTCTTACATCCCAATAGCCATATGTCGAAGGTCACGAGTATGCAGACTCGCGCAAACTTCCTCTAAGGTTATGGATTCTCTTCACACAATGAATGATTGAATAAAATTCTAAAATGATAATGGAAGTGAAACCAATAAAATCAAGGCAGCATTCTCATCTTCAAGTTAACATCTATATTTCTCATATCCATCGATAATGTATTTAAGCGATCAAAATGTTATTTAAGAGATGTACCTTCATGCATGCATAGAGAGAACAGAAGTTGCTTCAAGAGCAATTTACTGGTTAAAGACTTCGTCATGTATAGACTTTCGAGTCTCAACCACAAACTCGTCGCGAAATTCTCATCGACAACCTTCACGATAATCTTGTCCGCCAAACATAGCATGATCGTCGAGTGTGCCTTCTCTCCTTGCAACATCAACTCGAACGGCTAGTGCCTTCGTCCGCTCCTGGTCTAACGGTACCCGATGCCCTACTGCTTCATAAGGGCATGTATCTTCATCTACCATAGACTGAATATGTTCTCCTCATGAGCTTTTCAATCTTCAGATTGTGTGATGCCATCTTCCTGAATGATTCTGATGGAACCTGAAGTTCTGAAATCAGTTTGTTGGGAATCGCAAAAGCAAACAAGCACAAACACGATCAAACAAGTAAGATGCAAACATAATGATTTACAAGGCTCACCTGTAAACGAGCTACGTCCTTGGACGACGGCGATCAGTTTCACTATATGGAAAAAAAAAGTAATACAGAGGATGCTGAGAAGTTACATATATGGGATGAAAAACAAGATTAAAATGAGGATTTCAGTATTTTGTAGCCCTAAAGCCCCTTTTTATACTACAACAGAAGAATACCATTGCTATTCATTAATCCATACCAACATCTCTCAACCAATTGTAAGGTAGGACACGGATCAGATATGTTAGCAATCTTGGTCCAACAGCTTTTAGCCAATCAGAAAACAGGACACAGATCAGCCATGTCGGCAATCCTGACCCAACAGCTCTCAGCCAATCAGAAGCCAGGATACATATCACCACATCAGCAGCTCAACAAGTAGTTAGGATTCAAGTCATATCAACAATAATCATCATAACAAGGTTCCTAAATTCCTTCATATTCTTATCATGCTACAAGTGATACCAACTCCAACTCCAATATTATGGATGATTATACTCGCATCGGAATCCTTTCAAACGTGGATAAGTATGAATGCTAACCGCCCATGTGACCTGAGGTTTTAGAAGACTTATCTTGGGATTGTAGCAGAAGTGCAAACGAGATGTGGGAGGCAGTAGCATCTTGAATCCAAAAGGTAGCCAAAGAGATGTTAGACGAGTCAAAGGAAGGAGCTCCACGTAAAAAGGAGGCTTGGTGCAAGAGAGGCTAAAAAATAAAAGAGCGTGCTTTAAGGCTATGTTTAAGGATAAAATAGAGGAAACGATCACAAACAACAAAAAAGCAAAGAAGGAAGCAAAGAAGGCTGTAAGCGAAGCTAAGCCAAAAGCTTATGAAGTTTGGTATAAAAATCTCGACCAAAGGAGGGCCAGAAGGATATATTCATGTTGGCCAAAGCAAGACAAAGAAAGACCAAAAACCTTTCTCAAGTGAGATGCATTAAGGACGAGGAAGGTCACTTGCTTGTTACTCATAAGGATATAGAGACTAATGAGAGCACTACTTCCATAAACTTTTCATTAGGGAAGGAAATAGAGATATCACTTTTGGTGATCTAGCTAGTAGTGAAAGTTACTTGAATCTTGCAAGCTATAAACGGATACAAAGAAAGGAAGTAGAGGATGCATTGAAGTTTATGAGACCTGGGAAAGATGCAGGACCGGATGACATCCCTGTAGAAATACGGAGAGTTTTAGGTGAGCGTGGTTTGACTTGGCTTACAAATCTATTCAATGTTATTTGGCGAAGCAAGAAAATGCCTGAAGATTGGAGGAGTATCGTGGTGCCTCTTTATAAAAATAAAGGAGACATTCAAAATTGTTCTAATTACATACGTATCAAGCTGATGAGTAACACTATGAAAATTTGGAAACGTGTGATCAAAAGAAGGTTGAGGCAAGTTTCTAACGTAAAAGAAAACCAATTCGGATTCATGTCAGGTCGCTCAACTACTGAAGCCATCCATTTGCTAAGGAGAACAATGAAGATTTATATAGCTAAAAGGAAGAACCTTCATATGATCTTTATTGATTTGGAGAAGGCTTATGATTCTGTCTCACGAGAGATATTGTGAAGAGTTTTGGAGAAGAGACAATTACATGTCCTATACATTAACCTCATAAAGGACATGTATGATAAGGTTTTATCTTATGTAAGGATCCCGTCTGGGAAGACTGGCAATTTTGACATCAACATTAGTTTACATCAAGGTTCAGCTTTGAGTTCATTTCTTTTTACTTTGATTATGGACGAGTTGACAAGTCACATTCAAGATGAGTTACCTTGGTGTATTTATTTGCTGATGATATTGTGTTGATTGACGAGACTAGAGATGGAGTAAATGAGGAGCTTGAGGTTTGGAGACATGAGTTGGAGAGTAAAGGATTTCGTATAAGTAGGGCTAAGACGGAATATATGGAGTGCACCTTTGATGGAAGCAATGGTGAAGGAATCAAGGTAAAGATTAGTGATGATAACATTCGGAAGAGAGATTATTTTAGATATCTGGGATCTATTTTGCAACATGATGGGGAAATTGATGGAGATGTTACTAATAGAATAAATGCAGGATGGCTACAGTGGAGAGGAGCCTCTGTTGTTCTCTGTGATAAGAAAATTCCTTTACAAATTAAAGGAAAGTTTTACAAAGCAGCTGTGAAACCTGCTATGCTCTATGGATCTGAATGTTGGCCTGTGATACATAGACATGTGCAGAGAATGGATGTAACAGAAATGAAAATGCTAAGGTGGATGTGTGGACACACACGTAAGAATCGTATTCGGAATGATGCAATCAGAAAGAAAGTTGGTGTAGCTCTGATCGAGGATAAGATGCGAGAAAACCGCTTAAGATAGTTTTGTCATTTGCAAAGAAGATCATCTGATGCACCAGTTAGGAGATGCAAGTGTTGGGATGTTGAGTCGGTAAAGAGAGGGCAAGGACGGCCCAAGAAGTGTGGGAAAGAAACTATACGAAGGGATCTTAATTTTAAGGATATATGCCCGAGATTGACCCAATATAGATCTGAATGGAGGCAAAGAATCCATGTAGCCGACCCTACTTAATTGTGGGAAAAGGCTTTGTTGTTGTTGTTGTTACATAGATTCAATACTACAACATGAATGACAATGGGGTCGGGGAGGTCATATAGATTCATCTTGTAATTCCTAGTTTTAATTATGTCTTCGTAAGATATTATTTTATTATTAGTTTATATATTGAATAGGTGGGCCTTTATTCCATGAATGATTTAATGCATATATTGTTATTGTACGATTTCATTATTTCCTTTTTGAGATCTCAAGAGTAACCATTCAACATAATATTATGTATACAAAAGTATGATATGTACAATGTAATGTGTGCTAGTATACTAAATACACCTCCTTACCTTTAAGGGAACATTTGTAAGTTACATATTGTTTTATGAACTAGGATAATCTTATTGTGCTAAAAAATTGCTTGTATTGCGCCATTTTTAAAGTTCCACAAATATCATCAACGTATTCCTTTCAAGACTTACGAACAATATCGATAATTCAAACCTTGTGCGCAAGAAAGCATGAAATTAGCTCAATACAACCCATGTTGATGCTTCCCTCAAAAAAATACATATATGCACATTTTTGAAGCAAGAGCACAACTGAATTTTTTCAAAAAATTTATGAAAAAGGGGTCATGAAAAGGAAAGAGTCTACCACCATCTCCAATCAATTTTTCTCGTCGGTGTTTCCTTCAAGAAACACAACTTCTTGTAATCTATATACACATTTTAGAAGCAAGAGTTTTGTATAAGGACTGTTGCGATTTTTTCCTCTTAAGGCTCCACCCAACATATTCCTCTACCCAAGATCAACCTATACCATGCTTCATTATACACATTTAAGGATGCGTAAAGCAAGCTCAGTCAATGTGTTATACATTCTATAGACTATAACTACATCAAATTATATACTATTTATTATATTAGTTGTTTCTTCCAAGCATGGCTCTACCCTATACGAGAGATAAGCCACTAAAAGAAATCATGAACATGGTTGTCAAATGCACTTATTGGAGGGGAGGGGTGACCATATAGAGGATCATATTGGAAGAAGCAATAGAGAACCAACAACATGGTGTCAACATAGAAGGAGAACCCCCATATGTTGATTGAATCTCTAAGTTTTCTTAAAGGCTTTAGTGATTGGTTCAGACCACGCTTAGCCCATTTGTACCAAACATTAATATGGCATGTATACATGCTTATTTTGATCTATCAAATGCCTAGACAAAGTGAATTTTGGTTGATTCAGGAGCTCATTACACTTATAAGAAAATAGATATAAAGTTTATACTTTTTATAGTATCTACAGATTACACCTTCAAGGAAAATTGTCCAGGATGAAGGGAAAAGATCGCTTGTTGAGACGGTCATGGATCTCCTTGGCTCTTGATTTTCCAATGACCGGTACCATTTTCACATACGAGACTCTTGACTAGTCTCCCTTTGTTAAATAAAAAAGTAAGATTAAGAGCTAGAAAGTCTTTTTTATTGTTGTGTATATTTCTTTCAAGAAATTCTCACGAGGATGACGATTAGTCCGGGTCATGAAAAGGAGAAGTCCACCACTTTCTTCAATCAATTCTCATATTGTTTCTCTCCGATCATCGATTGACTCTGATCCCTTTAGTGTCATCAAGTTGATGGTGAAGCTTCATTGTATCCTCTGTATTACATCTACCATCACATTGAAATTTTAGGAATGCCAGGAACTTGGAAAACACCAGTAGAATTTGATTTTACCTTCAAATTAGAGCTTTCATGATCAAGTTCTTGCTTTAATTCATGTCGATTTGTTGCTCCCGTTAGATATCTTGATCATCAAAGTTTTCGATACAACATATACTTAGTTAATGAATTTTCTTGACTTCTAAGGACTTTATTGCTTAAAATTAAGTGCGATATTGTTATATGTTGTTGAGTTGTTGTGCTTATTTGGGTAAACGGATCTTAGGATGAGGGACCATTTACTCGCCCTCTATATTGTGCGCATCACTCTCATTCTAAGATCCGTTTACCCGTATAAGTACAATAACTCAACAACAATATTTTTGCTTATATGTTATCATTGACTTTATTAAAGAAATGAAGACTCAAATTGGTGCTCATGTGATGAGTTTCCATACAAAAATGCTGATGAGTTATGATCTTCCACCTTACATAATATTTTTGCTCGTGTGTCATTGTGCATCAAGCTACGTATGCTCACACCTCACAGTGATATAGGGTTGTTGAGTGCAAGAATATGTACATTTTGAATAGTGTGGGGACTTTAATGTTCATGCTAATGTGCCCCCACCTATCGTTCACTTGAGGAAAGTGGTGGGGATTACTACTTGACAACTTGGGCTTAAGCATTTTGGGTGGTTGTCAACGGGTCCAATCGGGGCCGAACCCAACAAGTTGTCAGGGCCAGTTTTCCTCAATAACGGACCGGGGACCTAAGCTTGGGACGTTACATATAAGATAAGGGAAGTGTTATCCCCCATATCTGTTCAGGTGCGGGGAAAAGAAATGGAAGAATAAGGCAAGTAAATGATAGTTATTTGTTATTCTTTGTTCAATCGGAAAAAAAGGGATAAAGGTCAATAGTTACTTATATTAAATAGATAAGGAGGGATAAGTGATAGTTATTTGTATTTTTATGATGGAAAAGGTCAATTATGATGGAATAAGGAGGGAAACCCTATTTCTCATGTTGATTCTGTCAGTAAAACATTGACCGGATATGGATAAATAGAAAATTTGAGGATGAGGAGGGATATCCCCCTCCATATCCCACAAACGAACAAGGTGGTTTTTGTAGCTCCATGAGTCTTCAGATGTAAGCCCATCTTCGCATTTTGGAGTCAAGGAAAGATAAGTCGGTCGCTCAAGCAGTCACATGTGTATTATTAGGTATGTTCAATGTTGGAATGGGCATGTTATGTAGAAAGCGAAGCTGAAACACATTAGCATGCAAGTGCGAATGTAACTTTTTTTGAGAATATCTTTTTTCCATTGTTGGTAGTCAAGTATATTTTTTATCTAACGAATTACCCCACAAGGCATCCTGAGCCAGAGTTACTTAAGTCTCGTGTCCCCCCAGTAGGAGCTTCCGAGAATTTCTTAATGAGATTGCCAATGACGGCTCACATTTTGACATCCTCTTTGAGCTTTCGTCTTAGGATCCCTCGAATTGCGGCTTTGGTAAATTTGAAGTTGATTGCCAACCGGGTGTGCTTGCAGTTGAGGATGAAAACGAACGTGAATATATTCGCATCTGATCTGCTATCTTATTTGTTTTATACATGCTTTGACATTAGTACTCGTTTTAAAATGGATGCGGATACGGAGATTAGTTTGACATTTGCAAATATCCGCATTCGTATTCATATATTCATTTTCGTACATAGGTATAATAATAGATTTATTTATAACTATGTGTAACACCATAACCATTGTTGATATAATTGTTACAAAATTAATATATATGGTACATCTATTTTATGTGCAAGCCATCCTAAATATGTATATTTTAGTTAATATATTAAATATTTCTATTATTATTCGTATCCGATTCATATTCATTTTACATTCGTATTCGTTTTTTAGGATATAGTAGTACATTTTTCATATCCATCAAAATTAGTATCCGCATTCGTATTTTAAAATGGATAAGGATATAATTATACATATATTTGTATCTGTACTCATGTGTTTTCATCCCTATTTGTGGTTGTATTTTGTTGCATGAAAAAGTCTCATTTTCCCAATATAAGGAGTTTTATCTTGGGTTGAGCTAGACCAGGATAAAAAAAATTGCATCACAATCAAATCCTCAATTATATCTTTGTCTCCAGTATTTATTCTTTCGTTATCCCTCAAACCAACCGAAAAAGAAAGTGGAATAAACCTCACTTATCCATCATCCATCCTTATCTCTTACCCTCCACCAAACGGGGCCTAAACTGGAAGTGAAGGCAGGTGCATCCACCACAAGCCAGGACACTCCTGTGAAAAATGTAACTACCATTCCTTCTCGGCCCATCTTTCTCCAACATATATCAGCGAAATTTAAAAGATCACATTCATAGTAAGAGTTATCCAAATCAGAGCAAGTTCACCACCAAAGTTTACTCACTTGTACAAAGGGGAATCTGCATATCATACACCCAACCTGCACGGTTCTGGGAACTGATCCATTACATCAAGTTTCTCCCAAAAATACATACATCATGATAAAATCCAGCTTGTGCATTCACGGCATTATCAGCACAACAAGAAATGATTAAAAAAACAAAATGTGAACCACACTACACAATATGAATAGATAATAATATGTATAATAATCCTTGCACAAAAACAGCAGAAGAAGACGAACAACAAATCAAAGTCTACCTGGTCATCATCATCGTGATCAAAGGACCCATCGAGCTGGAAGCCCCTCCTCTCCACCGTCTTCCCCACGCTCCCAAAGTCCAGAGCCTCCCAGAGGTTGGCCCCGAGCTTCCTTGCAGAGACGGCACCACACCCACGCTGCTGCCGGTGGTTGCTCCAAGAAGACGCAGGGGTGGTGCAAGACCCAACCCCCCTCCCCCTCCTCCTTACGGAGAACCCCCTCCTCAGCCTTGAAGCTACCGACCCCTCCTCCATTACCCACCTTTTTTTCCTATCCTCCACTGCTTCTCACCACTCATTTGCTCTCCATTGCCGGTGCCGAACTTGCACTGTGGACGTCTCTCCCTATGGCAAGGAGAATGGAAGAAGGTGGCAGCAGAGAGGTGAGGGTGATGTGATGGGTAAGGGGAGGTGATGTGATGTGGTCATTGAAGATGGGGATTGGACCTGCTTTTCGGCACAGGTTTTGGAGCAGAGGTGGTGGGTAAGTCTTTTGGTTCTTTGCGGTGATCAAAAATGGAGGAAGGTGGCGGGATGTTGGAAGGTCCTGTGAACAGTTGTGACGCTTAAGTTGCTTGGGATTAATGTGATGGGTCACCACCATTAATTTTCTTGTCGACGCCTCCCATTGTTCATATTGCTCAAGACATTGGATTTTGTGTGTGTCTATATATATATATAGGAAATTTATCCAATGAGCACAGGGCCCATTTGAGTTTCGGTGAGCACCAAACGTGGGCGCGCCACGTGTATTTCCATTTGAATGTTGCCTATTTCGAAGGAGCACGATTTTAGCAGGATATTAATTAGTTTGAGCCTTTTATATTTCCAGTTATATCGAGTCCTTAAAAAAAGGAAGACGGTTTTGAAAAGATAAATGCAAATCATTAATTTCGTACCGAAGAAATAATCATTGTCTATTTGATCAGTAATGCGTATATTATACTCAAGTAATTATGTGTTGCGAAATCAGTAATACTGAAACAGTTGTCAGTATTTTACATCTGTAATATTACATTGTAAAGAGATCAGTAATTCATTCATATTACTCAAGTAATACATATTCAGTTATCAAGTAATTAATGTTTTGAGATCAGTAATTAAGTATGTAAACTACTAATGTTCATACAATGATTACTGATTACATATATCCATTTTACTGGACTCATTATGATTATTACTAATGTTATAGTTACTAAATGCAGTGTTACTGACGCACCTCTTATTTACTTGTATAATCTTTTAAATTACTTATAATGCATATGAAAATTACCGATCAGTTGTTATGGTTTTACTAATGTCATAACAACTACTTACTTGCCCAGTGTGTATATATTACTGAATTTTGAACCATATAATAAAATGAAGTAAATTACTGACCATTGTTTGGGTATTACTAATCTCGCAACAACCATTTACTGGACTATTGTATATGTATTACTGATTACATTTCTTTGTTTGTTGTTACTTGATTTTATATCATTCTTATGGAATCTGATTTGAAGACAACACTCTAAATATAATTGATTCAGTAAGAATGATAGAAGGACAAGTAACACTTAACAAAATGCATGTAACATAGGCAAATGACATCAGTAACTTGGTATAAATAACTATGTAAATAACTTTTACGTTTGTCTCAGTAACTTTCACGTTTGTCTCAGTAACTTTCACGTGTGTCTTAGTAAAAATACACATATGTCTCCTGATTCAAATCCAATTGCATGTCATTCCTCGTCGTTTCTTCTGATATGATGCTCTCATGATCCAATGTTTCATTTTTTTATTTTTTTCATCCACGAATGATGTTGCGAATTGTAAAACATCAGAGGTATTCGGGCATCTGATATACCTGAAATAAAAATGAATTAGTACACTAGTAGTTGGAAATTGTAAGAACTAAAGAGGGAGCAGTAACAATTATGAAGGCAGTAGTAAAATTAAAATATCATCTCAGTAAACAATGTAAATACATTAGTAACTCAGTATATTTTTAAAAGAATGCATGAAAAGTAACAATTGTGTTGGCGATAGTAATATAAAATATCTTATAAGTAAATTAAGTAAATACATTAGTAATTCAGTATAAAAGATTTAGTAAGAATGGCAAACTGACAAGTAATACGCAGTATTTTCTTAAGATACATAAGTAGCTAGTGAATAAAAATGAATCAGTAAGAATAATATATAGAAAAGTAATTCATGCCATATTGTCAGTAACTTTGACAAATACCTTAAGTAATTTAATATCATTTTTTTAATAATCTGACTCGGTAACATAATGTGATATAAGTAATTTTTCATGATTCAAAAGTAAATAAATTAAACATGATCCTTCTGAAGTAGTGTTTTCATGATTGAAATCTCCTTCTCAGATGATATTCTGACGATCCAATTCCAACCAAGAATCAACATTCACCATTGCTTCTAAGATATCGTGATTCAAATACAATCGCAAATAATCAATCACGTTAAAAACTGAAATTAAAAACTCGAAAAAAGATGAGATTCTACCAATAACGTGAAATAAACGTTTAATCTTCAAAAACGAAACCTTACATTGGACAAATCGATCGTCTCAGTTTACAAGATCAATCTCCTCACGCTGTAAATCGCCAGATCAATCCATTCCCTTGTCGTTGCAATACAATATGTTTCTTTAAGTGCGTGCTATTTTTAGACTTCCTTATAATTTCCAATTTAGTTTTCTTCCCATTATGATTACGGTTCCTACTATTTAGGGATTGAAAATATCTCCTTAAAAAAGGCAATACACGTGTAAAACAACGATGGTTGGATTAAGATCAAAGGGCTGAAAAGAGGGGCTCACCGAAACTCAAATGGGCCCTGTGCTCATTGGATAAATTTCCTATATATATATATATATATATATATATATATTGATATCGATTATCTATTAGGCAACGTCTGATGTTTACGTTATTGAGATATTTAGATATGCATAATTCTGATGTCCTGATTGAAACATTTACTTTGAGCAACTAAGATAAAAGTAATCAGGCTAATTAAGAAAGTATACTCGAGTCTTGGACTGTTGTTGAAAGACAAAAGAAGATGAACTTGGGGGTGGTTCTAAATTTTAGTTCAAGAATAGCTTCTCCTGCATTGTTTATTTGATTATATGTTAGCTGTATCATAATTTGATTATAGGATATTGCACATATATATATATATATATATATATATATATATATATATCAATATGGACATCACTGCTATAATACATTGTATGTATCACGTACACACATTGCATATAGACTGATATTGGACGGTTATTCATTAAAAAAATAATGTGTGCAATCATATATGTATTGGATTTTTGTCCCATAAACTTTATAAACTTTGTAAATTACCTTCTTAATTTTTTAAACAACATAATTTCTCCTTCTATTTTGTAAACTTGCTAACTTTACCCCATGAACCCTACGATCAACTCCCATCCAATGAATTGTTAAAACTAACAGGATTCCGTTAATTTCTTATATATCATACCCTGTCATTTTGCATAAATTACAATAACTATCCTTCTCCCTTTGTACTCCCTGCCCCCCTCACCCTCCTCTTCATCTCAATTTCCCCACCGACAAACCATCTCCACCCATCACCTCTGTCTGTTCCTCCTCCTCCGGTCAACCCTCCACCTCCTTCGAGATCTACAGTTATGACGACGCCCAGGCCTCGCATCTTGCAGGTGTGCACGCAACTGGGGCAGGTGCAGCCTTTGAGGCGGCGACCCCCGCTTCCCTCCTCCCCCGCCTCTACCCGAAGCAAGAGCCCCCACACCCTCCTCCACCTCTTCCTCCTCCCCTTGTTCCTCCGCCCCTGCACTCTCCACCGCCTCCTCCTCCTCCCCTTGTTGCTCCATCGCCACCACCTCCATCGCCTCCTCCTCATCCCCTTGTTCCTCTGCTCTATCCCCTCCACCACTTCCTCCTCCTCCCATTGTTCATCCTCCCCTGCTCCCCTCCTCCCATGAATCCACCTGCAGCAGGACCCCCGTCCCCACACTCTCCACCACATCCTCCTCGACTTGTTGCTCTGACACCGTCCCTCCATCGCCTCCTCCTCTTCCCCTTGTTCCTCTGCCTCGCCCCCTCCACCGCCTCCTCCTCCCCTTGTTCCTCCACTCTCGCTCCCATCCTCCCCCGCCTCTATCTGCAGCAGGAGCCTCCACCCCCTCCACCGCCTCCTCCTCTTCCTCTGCAATGTATTTATTTCGTAGCAATAAATTCTTGATTAATCGGTTCAAGAATTCATCTCGAAAAGATTTTAAAAAATTATTTCCACGAACGGAAGATATAGTTTATCCGTGAAAATAGAAAAAATGTGATTTGATGGACTGATGGAGATATGGTGAAGAGAGAGAAAATAAAGAGAAGATGAAGAAGAAGGGGAGTGGAGGAAGAAGAAGATGACAAGAAAGAAGGATATGAGGAGGTGGAAGATCCACCATCCAATGCACCTATGGTTAGATTAACATATGTTATTTACTCAAGTAAATGTAGAAGTAACGGTAGAGTCTATGTGGTAAGACGGAGCAAGTTTATGGGGTCGAGGGAATAATTATGTTACTTCAAAGGTCAAGAAGGTAATTTACAAAGTTTATAAGATTTATAGGTAAAAATCCCTATATATTTGCATCATATCCATTCAAAGTTTCAACTAGATATAGTGTCCATAACTTCCATCAAAAGTAGGAAAAAATGTTTAGACTAAATTATACAAAAGTACATGAACGTGATATGCAATCTTTAATATTTGTCAATATGGTTAAATTTCTAACAGTGAAGCATCACATATTCTATATGATGTCATTACTTTTTAAAGTTCAAGTATGATACTGAAACGGGGTGTATAGTTCATAGTCCTTTGTGTAATTTTACTCAAATGAAAATTTTTGCGGTAATATGATATTTTCATGTTCATTTTCATTGTTACTTGGAATGCGTAACCACTAACTTGGGAAGAATGCTTTAAAAGCCATTAATTAATTTGCAAAGACCCCCGTTGTTTCTACATAATCAACACGTGGTATTCTACAAAATTTTTTGAGGAACTAAAGTATAAAAGCCAATGAGAAATTCTCAAAAATATTCCATCCGCCCCTTCTCTTTCAACCAAGCTTGGGATGGAGGGCATCCCTCTCCTTGTGTCCATCTCTCTTTCTTGTTCGCTTGGTATAAATATTAAGGAACGGATAAATATTATAGATAGATACATAATAAATGATATAATCACGTATGACTATTTTAGACATGCGTTTTTTTACAAAAATTTTGGAAAAAATTGTTTACATGTAGACAAGAGATCTCATCCAAGGTTATAAAATCAGAATCGAGCATCTAACCGGTTAGATATCGATTTGGATTTTTTGTGGAAAAGGAACCGACTAGTCGAATCGGTGATGACATCCGTAGTTTACAATGATTAGGATAAATTGAATTGTTATATTATTGGTCTGGTTCGTATGGTACTACCAGGTCGAACTATGTTATAACGGCTTTTTGTACCCTATAAATATGAGTTATACTGACGATAGTGATTGCTAACTCATTGTTTCTCGTAGTATTATGATGACAATTAGTTCTTCATGAAGTGGATGCATTGTTTGTTGTTGTTGGAAGGAGGGGCCAATATGTGCAGTATAGGAAGGAAGGCATGACGCTCACGAGGGCGGAATGAAGAGTAAATATTGAATCATCAACACATAGGGTGTGTTTGGTTGACGGGTTAAGGCGGGTTAAACTGGTAGAGGGTAACCCGTTTTTGTGTTTTGGTGTTTGGATAGAGAGTTAAACTGGGTGTGGGTTAGAAGTGGATTTGGGGTGATATGATTGTACTGGAGTTTGAAAAGTGAGTAGTTATTGTGATGTGATTGTATTGAAGTTTGGAAAAGAGAGTAGAAGTGGAGTAGTTTATAATTTTTATATGATATGATGGTATAATATACTATTTTTTTGATAGGATTGATGATGTAAAATTGATTTATTTAATTTTTTAAAAAAGGAATAAAGTGGGACCCACGGGGAGAGAGGGGATGTGGGTTAAGGGGGGTAAACTTCCCTAACCCGCAGGTAACCCGCGAACCAAACGCTACCATAGTGTTTCCCAAGACAAATGAACATGAAAGGAAAAGTTGCGTTTATGGACAAATGCGCATTTAATCGTCGACACACGTGCTCTCAAAGGAAGCCATTGGATTGGGGGGGGGGGGGTGTAACACCTCTCAAAAATAATGAATAGTCCCACACCGTGGAATAAAAAAATTCTCGGGTGGGATAAATAGTGAGGAGGTTACTACCGAACAACCCGGCTTAAGCATTTTGGGGGTGGTTAATCGGGTCCGTATGGGCCCGATCCCAAGAGGTTGTCAGGGCCAGTAATGCTCTGCTAACGGATCGAGGACCTAAGCCCGGGACGTTACAGGGGGACTTAGAAAGGAGGAGATTTACGTTGAGTGAAACATGAAATGAAGAGAGTCAACAAATCGTCGTAAAAGAGTTTAGATAGAAATTAACATGATATGAATAGTCTTTAAAGAATATACATTTTATATAACAATTAAAATTATATTTTGTTAAAAAAATAAATGATTGAACCGATGGTTTGTCTCAACTGAATCAGATACTCCAATCAGGTTTTGACATCCTTTTGTTTTCTAAGTAAAATCTGGATAGCCGAGCATGTTTCTCGGTTTCTGTTTCTTGGTTTAATTGGTTGAATCGATCGCTTCATTTTTTATGATGCAGAAACCGATACGGCTAGAACAAGCATGCATACGCATGAACAACAAACAATCACGGTTAATATCCGTTGTCAAATATTTAACAGTGGAAGATATGTCATCTGTGATATAAACTACTTTTCTCGTAGTGTTTCTACCAGAAAGAAAGTTGCAGAATTACAAATATATCTCTAGAAATTAAACTATTTTACAATCGGATAAGAAGTGGGAGAGAGCTTTCATCTTTAATAGAATACATAAAAGGGAATTAAAGTAATTTGAAACCTAACTTAATAGAAGAGAATCCACTGGTAGATATTGTAACATCTTAACCCAAATATAGTACCAAATGGAAAACTCACAAAGTGTGGATGTGGTTTATAAGTGGTGGGGATTACTACTTGACAACTTGGGCTTAATCATTTTGGGTGGTTGTCAACAGGTTCATCTGGATATGAACCTAACCATTTGTCAGGGCCAGTTTTCCTTAATAACGGACCGGGGACCTAAGCTCGGGACGTTACAGATATAATTGTACGGTGCATGGATAAAAAAAGTAGCTAAAATCTTTGCATTCATTTTTTTCTCAATGCTATTTTTAACACTTATTCTATGTCGTCTCTAAAAAATGATAGAATAAATTATTATCACATGATAATGATAAATCATAGCTACTAAAGAAATTGACCCTAACGAGGATGATGTTCATTTATAGCCATTGTTGAGAGTTGGGATCAACAAAATCTGTTGTCGGCTTCAAATTAATATGGCTTCCGATGTAGGAGGAATAACTTGGATCGTCTGATCGTGTGATCGAATCCAATGGTGTTGAGGCCTACACCAGGTAGGGATGAAAATGGATTATGAATATATCTGAATATCCGCTTATCATATTCGAAAAATAACGAATAAGGGTATCGGTATTCGAATATTACTCGAATATGGATATTAGTTGTTAACTGTTTTCGAATATGGATATGGTAACAATAAAAAGATTCGGATTCGAATCCTAATATCTGAATACGAAATAATAGTATATGTACATATACATGTACGTGTATATATACTATTGTGTTTAGTAAACAACCAAGCTAAACCCAAGTTCAAGCATCCACTCGATCTCCAACAAACTACTGCGTCTTTTTGTCTCAACAGCTTCATAGTAATCATAATGGGAGAAGTATCAAATAGGCTTCACCCCCTTGACGACTATATATATAGAGCAACCCCTATCCGCACAATAATTTTTATTGATTGGCAAAATGTATTTATTATAGTATGTGTATTGTAATGGTATATTTTTTAGAGGAAAGGGAGCCTACTTTGTGAAGAAGGTAACCTTACCTACTTCACATCCAATTTTTGCAATTTTTTTTATTTTTTTTTTTGAAAAATGCCACTGTGGATTTTCATATTTATATCCCTCTAATATATCATTCAAACTTAATCAGAAATGGAGACTCCTACGGCCTTCATCTAGACCATGTAAAATACAGCAAATCTATGACCGTTAAAAAATAACTGTCTGGATGGACAGGGACGAAGCCAGAAAATTCATCTTGGGGGGGCTAAATTATTTAGATATTATTTATCTATCATTTTAGTTATTAATATTTGGGGAATGGTTCCTCTGATGTAACGTGAGTTACAAAAGAGGTGTTGCAATTATTTTTTTGTTCAATTTTGTTTCTTAAAATCCAACCTTATAGATAGAATCTTCGAATAATGTTATACATATCCTCCAAATTTCGTTTAAATCCAAGATCATTTGCTATTTTTTATCATTAGCTAAAAGTTTGTTTCTCTTTTAGACGAAACTTAAATTTCTTAAATATTGATTGGACTTTTAACCACCAGATAAAATAAGAAATGACATCAGATTTGAGCGAAATTTGGAGGATATATAGAACATTAATGGAAGTTTAAATCTATAAAGCTGGATTCTTGGAAACGAATTCGATCTATAAGGTGAGTTTTCAATAATTCCGTAATTGATCGAAACTAATATTGGGAACGGATTTTTATAAAAGTACCTATATAAACTTATAATAGGACATAAATAATCTCTATAAACATTGTATTTACAAAAAGATTCCTACAAAACTCTTCATATCACTGAAATATACATTTATTAATACGATATTAAGTAATACCACTAGATTTAATATTTTCAAACAAGTAACACTATATAATACTTTGTACTTACATGGATGCAAATATATATATATATATATATGTACCAATCCTTTATCGTACTTGTTATATATATTTTGACATGTGTATGTTTATCTGCATATCTATTTTAAAATGGATGCATATACAAATACGGTTGCACATGCAGATACAAATAGGTATATGTACCCATATATATACACTAGAAAAATATGTAACCATATATGTTTTACAATCCTAAAAAATGAAAGAGGTATTCAAATCTATATCCGTATATGCAAAGAAAATAAAAAGAAAAATCATTATCTATATAATATATCATAAAATAAAGAATACATATCTGTGACGGTTTACAAACTATATGATGATGGACATATACGGATGTATCAGTAGGGATGAAAACGGATACGGATATATTCTAATATCCACTTACCGTATTCGATTCGAATACAGATCGAATATGGATATGGATTGTAAAATTTTTTCGGATACTGATACAGATATGGTAATGGCTTGAATATCCGGATCCAGATATCCGAATACAATATTTAATATTATTATATATATTAGTTAACATTATATAAGCCACAACTATGTGTTATTGTATTAGTATTATACATTATAAAATACAATATATTAATGATATTAATAAACTTCTATTTGTTTGGGGATGGCACGAACAAAAGTTACAAAATCATGTCCTCTTTGCTTCCAGTCAAGAATGTAGGTCACTTTGATGCTCCCTTTTGTCATGATGCAACTTATTTTTCATTATTATTTTTTTTAAATCATGAACTTTGATAGAAATTCAATTTGTATTCGTATGTAGTCTTTATTCGACCCGTATTCGGATTCCATGTTTACCGAATCTATATTTGGATTTCATTCTTTATTCGATTCATATTTGAATTAACTCTTATTCGATCCGTATTCGTATTCAATAAATATCCGATTCGGATTCGTATTCATATTTTTAAGGATATGATTTTCTTAATGCATATCCAAATTATATCCATATTCGTATTCAATAGAGATGAAGCGAATATGGATATGAAAATAGGCATATCCGATCTGTATCCGATCCATTTTCATCCCTATGTATCGGTATTTTCTTATGCACATCATGTATTGTTAGTAGTTAATTATTGTAATTAGATTTTATATATGGGTCCAATGGGATTGTCCCCGTCTCATTTTCTGAGTTTTTTTATTTTTTTTTGAAAAATATCACCATGTATATTCATCTATATATCCCGCCTATATGTCATTCGAATTTCGTCAGAAACAGAGACTCATATGCCCTCCATCTAGAACAGATCGATTATAAAAATGTTTAGACCGTTAAAATTACATGTTCTAATTTAAGGACAAAGAAGTATCTATTTCTGACAAAATTTGAATGACATGTTGAAGGGATATATAGATGAATATACATTGTGATATTTTTCAAAAAAAATAAAAAATTCGCAAAAAAAAGAGGTGGGGGCAGCCCTTTTATTCCCTATACATTGATTTTTTTTTGTTGAGATGTGGGGGGCTATTATAAATAACATATAAATTTTAGTTATTAAATAATGTATTTGGATTAGATATAGTATTATATATTAAACGTATATACGGATGTTGGTCGAGAGCCGGGGGGGCTAAGCCCCCACCCGCCCCTCCCTCTCTCCGTCACTGTGGATGGAGGCCGTAGGAGTCTCTGTTTCTGACAAAATTTGAACGACATATTAGAGGGATATAATTATGAAACCCCATGGTGGAATTTTTGAAAAAAATAAAAAAAATTGCAAAAAATAAAATGTGAAGTAGTTAAGTTACCTACTTCACAAAGTAGGCTCCCTTTCCTCTATTTTTTAAGTCACTTTATACTTGGTACTTATTTGAGTCATATTCGCTCTTTATTCGATCGAAATACATATTCGATGAATATTCTATCCGAATTTGTATCTGATTAGACACGAATTGCTTTCTTCATAAGGAAGTGAATGAGTTAGATCCATCAACTATTAGTCTATTCGCAATGTTCCTCAAGACTATAACATCAAGGAGAGGATCCAGCCACTTGTAGTCAAAGCTATGTGGCAACAACATCTTTATAACAAGCACCCCAAGAGCAGTGACTTGAGAGGGAGAAGCAACAACATCTTTATAACAAGCACCCCAAGAGCAGTGACTTGAGAGGGAGAAGCAACAGATGCATGTCAAAGCACCATTGCAAGAGGAAAAGCATTTGTTATCAACATGCAAGCATGTTGATTGTGTCCAGCCTAACAATCGTTGTTAGCTTGGCAGGTAGGACTTGCTTAGGATGCAACCGAAAGAAAAGGAAAATCCACATAAAATATTTTTCGAAGACGAGCGACTATTTCAGGAAAGCAAGAAAGAGGGAACAAGACCTCATGATCAAAGCCTTGATTTCTTCCCCACCATACTAGATTTGATAGGTTTCTCTTATCATTGAGAGGTTCAGAGGAGCTAGGAGGGAGATTTTCAATGAGCATAGGACAAGAAAGGCATGCGCAAAAGAAGAAGCATGCATACTCATCTCCATCATGCAGTCGAAAGAAGAGTTAGTGGGAAGGAGAGATGAAACAGACGACCCATAATTGAGGAGTAAGACGAGAGGCTCCTGTGAAGAAGGGATAGCCTGTCAAGTCATGGCCCCAACGAAGATCTAACACCTCCCTCCTCTCACTCAGGTACTCCCTCTCGCTCTCTGTCCCACTCCTTCCTCCATCAACTCCCTTGAAAAAGCACTAGCTTCATGACCTTACTCCCCCCATGATTCAATGGGGTGCAAATGCTGTCGTAAAACACGTACTTCTCAAGCACTAGCACCTAGCAACCTTATCCCCTCCATGCATAAAGTCCATTCCTCTGCGCTCCCCCCCCTACACCCCCCAACAAATATCTACTTGTGAATCAACCTAAGCAGAATCAAGACTCGCACGCTAAGTATAAACGAGATAAGATTACCTTGAAAAAATGCTCTAGCCGAGCCTGTAACGATTCCTCTACACTGAACAAACCCAGAGTAACATCTCATCCCTCCCAATAATCAACACACACCAACTATCGTAAAAAAAAACTAGCACTCACTCCTAGTGGATACAATCAAAACTATATCATGTTCTTGGGGATCTCTGGATCCCGCGATTGATGATCTTTATCCATCAGCATCTGCAAAATCCCCTTATCCACCCTCTCTAATGGAAATGACCCACAATATTAACAACTCCAAAATGTTATCTTGTTGGATTAAGCATACTTCCCCTCCTTCGAGCCCCCGGACTCAATTCAGATCAAACCAACTTCGCCACCCCTACCCATAACCAATTCCCCATTGACCCCTCGATTACGAGCATTCACACCCGTGTCCAGGAGGAAGCACCCTCGTTCAGTCGCATCCCTGCCAAATCTGATGGCATCTTAGCTGCTCACTTCAAAATCCTCAATGATCTTCCCACACCCCTCAGCATGGCCCACCTCTAAAGGATATGGGGATATCCTTAAGCACATAACGGAAGCATGAGAATCGCATCTTATGTGATCGGTAGCGACTAGTCGTACTAGTAGCTCGAGGTAACGGAATTTAAAATTTTTAAACGATTAAACCATATGATCCAAGAACACTTCTCGGATCGTTTCATCTAAACCACAAACAAGTATTAGGTTTACCTCTTGAAGCGTGATTATGATCAAGTCTCTAAATGAAGAGACCTATTATCTCAAGTCTGATCCGACGGAGGAGATGCTTGCGAGCGCGTTAATGAAATGCATGCTTCTCGCAATCCATGTTGATGATCCATGCAAAGAATCTCCTAATCTTGTAATACGAGATCTGACGTCTTCTTCACGGGGGAGGCACACCAAAGGAGACGGAGATCCACGAGCAAATAATCCGCCAGCATAACGACCATGCTGTAGCTATGGAGACTCTCTCTATGGCTCCATGGTGTATGACCACAATGAGAGAGAGAGAGACATGACGTGTAGAGAGAGAGGGAGAGAGAACATATATTCATTGTGTTGTAATTGGAAGAGCAAGGGTTGCCTCTTTTATATCGTATTTTGGGATCCACGGATCTCTATCCATGGACAACATAAAATCAATGGATGAGATTGATTTGTGTTTCTTTCAATGGCCATGATCTTGTTGTTAAAAACACAGCAATAATTAATTTGATTTAATTAAATATGTTTTGATAAATCAATCTAAATTAATTTCAATGAAATCAATCAACATTGGAGATAATTGGAAAGAAGATAAACCTCCTACCATATGGGGGGGGGAGGCCACCCAATCCAATTAGGAGTTGGTGGTCGTCAACCACCTTTGTTGTGGATGGTAATCTCTTTCCAATTTCATGAGATTACATTATCTCGTGAAATCTCGAATATTATCTCACAAAAATAATTCCCAATTGTCTTGTGAACATTACAATCATGCCATTGGAAATTTGTGAATCACATTCACAACCCAAAATAAAATGTAAATTATATTTTCAATTAATTATCCGATGTGAATCAAATTCACGTCAATAATAAATCAACACATATAAATAACAATAAGCTCTCTCTAATTATGAATCACATTTATAATATACATGAATAATTTTGATAGTGATATCCACATTATTCTTACCCATGATAATTAAATCGTATTTAATCATCTTGGATCTCTATTCTCATGTGCCCAAATAATATGAATCACATTATTCACATCTTTGACAATTAAATCACATTTAATTATGTTAGGTAACTCTCCTTATAATATGAATCAAATTCATATTATTCATGATAATTGAATCTCATTTAGTTATTAATTTTCTCAATGCTCAGATACATATATCAATAGTGAAATTATCCTTGAACTTTTTCAAGGATACACGCTTTCTCCGTGGATACTTGGAGATAAGGACATGACGATTATATTGTTCCACATATAGTGACTTGGATATTGCGATCAAATCTCAAATCCAGATCCTACGAATCTCTTATAGATGTTTGATTAAATCAAAACTGTAAATCTAATCTTTTCATTGCATCTGAATCACATTAAGATCATTGTCCAACATTGGGATCATGATCAAATCACTTCTCTATTAAAAGGAGTCTCTTAAATCCAGACCTGTCTCATTACTCCCTATGAATGGAAGCGTCATGGTTATACAATCATTTATGATCACATTATCCTCAAGTATTCTTAATACATGTGCATACTGTATACTGGAAAATCAAGAACAACCCTAAAGTTTTAGATCTATTTAGATTGTCTCCTTCAGGGTTTTATCATTAAGTTTCTCATTTGATCATTGGAAGTTGGTATCGATCATACACTTTCCAAAAGCATATATCATACCCAGATGTTGATCATATACTTTCCAAAAATATATATCAAATCTACAAACTCAGTCAAGCTTTCAAAGCGAGACGATCGTGCACGAAATTTGATTTTTCCCAATATCTAATGAGTGAGCTCATGTCTTTCGGTTCAACAATGAACCCGTATGATCCCTTTGAGAGATCGTATTACTAGTATGCCCTTGCATGCACACCCGCATGCCGGTGTATAGACCTAGGTTAGGTCATCAACCTATTGGTCTGCCAAATGTACATACTTAGACATATAGTAACATATCTATCTCCAGCCAGAGGATGAGCGCATATATCGTGACAACATACGACGTAGGACTCTGGTTATCCGTTGAGCCAACTCTTTGACCTAACTAATTTGACACCTCTGAATCCCTATTCCTATGCATAGGACATGCATCAAGATGTTTGTCAGATATTAATCTTTAGAGGAAGGATCGCCATCTCCTTCTCAGGCTGAAGATCCTCTCTTAAAAATCATTTGATGGTGCTTGATGAGTCCTCAATCTAACTTTTTAGATATTTATCCAAGCACCAGCCTCTATGATTCAACAATTAAATCAACAGTTGTATGATCATTAAGATGGACATGGCACATAACCCTAATTGTATTAAGGGATCTATTATGAAAATTAGTTATTCTTCATTTCTGATCAAAGAATGATACTTGCAATAAAATTTATTGCATAATGACTCGTCGCGGGCTCGCATTTCTAACAATCTCACCCTCCATGTGGCCCAAACAAAGGGACCACCTTCCTTTTTAGAACCCTTGCCCAACCTAGCAATTGACATAAAGAACAAAAACCTTTCGTCTTCCGAATATAGTAATCAAATCCTAGCCACCTCACACATAAATGACAAAAAATACCTCCTACAAAAACCCTCGCACTCGCTTAAGAAAGAGCACCATGCAGTTACCTAATGGACAACAACGCTCCACTCTACCTCCCATCCCAACCTCGCATCAAATCAACCTCAGTAAACACCCCAACCACCACAGCCACTCCATAACATGTGCCCTAAAAAATCCTCTTCATATCCCGTTCAAAGATACGATATCCCCACCCTACTCTTCTCAAGAACCTCGTAACCCTCGCCATTCCCTGGCATATCCTTTATGTTTTAAGTTCCTCCGCTTGGGGCATATGAAGCGATTTTGTCCATCTCAGATCGTTTGCTTTCACCTGCCACAAACCCCAGCCACATCGCCCTCCATCGCTTAAAACCAAAATTACCACCCATGTCAAACCCTCCATTGAATCAAAACAAGTAGAAGAGAAGCCCCTCACCAACAAATGTCTTGCCAAATCTATGCATCTAAGGGCTCTACTGTCAACAGACCCTCCGCCTCAGATAAAAAACCTTCTCCTCTATTCTCCAGAGATCCCGCCTCCAAGCAACACACAATCATCACCTCCCATTGGAGGGCGAAAGTATGCACCAAATCACTATTGGCCAAGTGTCAGCTACTAAGTGCATCATAATCGAGTTCTTTGTAGATATCCTTTCCTTAAAATAAGCTAAAGATGTCCTCGTTGATGAAATGGGAAAGGATACTGGAATATTTCCAAAAGACAAGTCATTACCGAAGTCACGATGGAAGCCCGCTACCTGAAGCCGGTGGGTACATCATGCATCTCACTAAACAATGTGATCATCTGTTTCTATCGTTGGTCCCCCATCCTTCGGGTCCAAATGAATTGAAAAAACAAATGTCTACTGTATTGAAGTCCTAGGCCTCTCTCTCCATTACATGTACCCATACATATTCAATAATATGGTCAAAAACTTCGGGAAACTCTCGCCCTACGAGATTCCCCCACTATTGAAAGATTGTGACGATGCAATCGTGATGTGACTTTTTGTAGACATATCAAAAGTCTAGTCCATCAACAAATGAATCAAGGTTGTGACAATCGACAATGTCATCGAAGCAACCTTCCACCCCATAAACCAGCATCGAAAGGATCTCGATCGTGAATCAGTCGAGGGTACCAACTTGTGTTTGAAAGCTCTTGGAGAGAACCTTTATGACAACATCATCAAAAGAGCGGTCTATCTCCCCTCAAAGCACGCTAAAGAAAAAATGAAAGCCATGCTAAGAGTAACACCTCCATAGTTGACAGTGTCATCTCCATTCCCCCCAAGCCCCACTACCGGAGACACAACCCCCACCCCCTCTGCAACCCCGAAGAAAAAGTCAGCTGCATCAACCATAAAAAAGAATAATATACTCTCTGCTTCAGGTACGCCTCTAAACTGGATGTCATCTTCACCTTCTTTAGATTTCAACGCCCTTTTTTCAAAGATTTTTCTCCCTGGAAATTTAAATCGATCATTACCCTTCAGAGCCACTTAGCAAGCGAAGCATCATTAGAGAGTTTAGGACTATCGTTCCTCGATACCCAAATAAAGATTCCTTCATTGAACGCATCTGGAGACGTAAGGTCCCTATGTTCTAAAATTTTGGGTAACTGGTCGACGCTCTAAAAGCTTAGGCATTCATGGATCTAAAACTTTTATCATGGAACATCTGCAGTATGGGATGCGCTTGGAAGAAAATGAGAATAAAGGAGTTCATTAGAAATTACAGCGTAAACTTGATTGCACTTCAAGAAACCATGTCGCGGGACCTGACCCACCATACCTACTTCGCTTCAATTGACTCCCTAACCTAGCTCGCTAGTACCACCTGCAAATCTTGGGGAATTCTTACAGTTGAGACCCTCTTCTATACTTATGCATCAGCTACATCGACTCAGACTTCTATACCTTAGTCCAACTGCTCCACATCCCAAGTGGTTAAATCCTACACTTCTTTAATGTTTATGGATCCCTCACTCGAGGAAGAAACCATTCTTCTTGGATCAACTAGAATCCATCAACCTAGCTAAGAAACATCTCATCTTTGCTGGAGATTTCAACATCTTTTGATTCTAATATGAATCCTCCTCTTCATGCTCCCCTCCCCCTAACTCGACACACTTCAGACAATTCACGGATTGGTATCTAGACTTAGGTATGGTAGAGCTTAATGACCCAAGCACCTCCTCCACTTAGATAGACCCGACTCACAAAAATTGGGCGTTGCTAGATCGAGTCCTTATCTCACCCTCGCTCCTAGACCCAAAACACAAGCTTGACCTAAAACCTTTTCTAACTATAATCCCCTCGCGTCCATCTCCTCATTCAAATTATTTCACCCACCCCTTTAAGATGGAGGCCTTCTAGATCGAAAAAACATCCTTCTTCGCACTCGTGGAAAGCTCCCGAGAACAACCATGCTCAAGCATTACCCCATTCCACTCTTGGAATCTCAAAGTCAAGAGACTAAGATATGCCATTATTGAATGTAAAAAAGAGAACATTGCCCCTTTTCACACAATCTCAACATCCATTCCCACCCCAAATCCATTCTCTTGAGGAATCCCTCAGCATAAATAACCTAAGTTATGATGTATCAGATAAACATACTCGACTCCAAAAAGAGACGGAGCTTCTTAATGAGGATGAATACATGCGACTAAACCAATGTGCTAAGGTTCACTAGCTTTGAGAAGGAGATCAAAATACAAGCTCCTTCAAGCGGTGGTTTCTACCTGTCGAAGTATGAACTCTATCTTAGCACACAAGAATACCCAAGGAGCGATCCACATCTCAATCGACAAGATCTCACAGATTACCATGACCTTTTATCATAAGATTTATGTCTCCTCAAATTCCAACATGCCTCTTCCATTTGGGCTTGAAAACTCCCTCATAGGTCAAATATAAAACCCTCTCGCCCTCATCGAACCTATCTCCAAAGCCAAAACCTTGGAGTGATCCAAGGGCTGAAGGCCCTTAAAGACTTCAGTCTGGATGGTTGTATTCCAGAGTTATTTAAGAACTATCGATCCATAATCAAGCACGACTTCATGGACTTGGTGAATCACCTTTTCTCTCCTGCCTTTTCTGCATCGTACCTCAGATTCGTCTACAACTTGATCGTTACTCTAACTTTCAAAAAAGGAGACCTGCAAGATATTGTGAACTATCGTCCAATAGCCTTATAAACTTTCCCCTCAAGTTCATAATTGAAATCCTAGCTAATTGATGGGCCCCCAAACTGAATGATCCCATACCACCTTCCCAATGCACATTCCATGGAGGTGGAGGAGCTTCATACGCCTTTGCGGTAACATACGAAATTCTCTCACACTGGCATAAAGTGAAAACCAAAGTTGTTATGTTAAAATTCAACCTTAGAAAGGCGTTCGACTCACTCAACTAGAACAACATGAGCAAAATCCTTTCGAAGTCATGCTACCCCACAACCTTTGTGATTCGGATCTCAACCCTACTAGGCAACACTGCCACCTCCCTCAAAACAAACAACTCCACATTAGGTTTATTTAAACCTTCACATGGGGTTAGACAAGGTGACCCACTATCCCCCTCTTGTTCATCAACACTATGAACATTCTTGAGGGCATGCTGTAAAAACACATGATAAAAGTGTCTTAAATTTACCCTTGATTTATTCTGAGATCAATGGTCTATCTGTGAACGATGAAAAAATCACCACAGACCCCCTAAACCTCTCCTCCAAGGAATCAATTCAAGCTTCCTCAATCCTAAACATGTCACTTTCAGGCCTTCCTGATTCCCTACCTTGGGATACCTTTTTCATCTAATTTGCTTACACAATTTTGGAATGGACCTCTGTCATTGAAAAATTCAAAGCGAAATTGCTTGGACGGAAAACTCGGATGTTATCACTCCCTTCTAGAGTTTCCCTACTAAACTCATCTCTAAGACTTCTATTTCACCACATACTAGCCTCACTTAAGTTATCCAAGAACATCCTTTGTGAAATAGATAAAATCCACATGAAGTTCCTTCAGTACAACTCATCCTCAAAGAAACATTGTCATAAAGTCTGGTGAGAATCAATTAGCCGCCCAAAATACAATGATGACGGGGAATTCTTGATTTAGAGAAATTCAAGTGTTCCCTCCTATAAAAGGCTTGGATCAACACCCAAGAGAATCCGAACTCTCTATTCGCCCGCATTATCTGTGGAAGATTGCACAACAATGGGCCCTATCCCATCCTCAAACCTCCACTCCCACACGACTCCCCATGCTGAGGATCCACCAAAAAAGGTTCTGAGGATCTTTGACATTTGGCTTCTAAATCCTTAAGGTATGGTGCAAACACTCTTTGGACCGATAGTATACACCCCCAACCCCAATCCAATTCTAGGATCTTTGGAGGTTAGCTAATAATAAAAAATGTGCCTGAGCGAAGGCTTCGCCATCTCTCTCCGCCAGATTAAACTGGATAAAAGACCCCACAAGTCGATCCACCTCTCACTAAGATATCCCAGATTAAGAGATTTCATTCTAAACCACACCCCACCTTGAAACCCCGGACCCGATTCTCTTTTCAGACAAATCCTCCAACTTAAGACTTACCAATCAAAACTATAATCTCCTAGCGAACATTGGACTTGAATCCAACTCCACGAGCGATTTTGGAGAAATCCTTTCCACCTGAGGGTTTCATTGTTCCTTTGGTCCTTGCGCCATAACAAACTAAGAGTGCAAGACCACTCGCTTTACCCAGAGATACCAACTGCCATTGCTTGTCCCCTTTGTCTCTCAGCAAATGAGACCATCTCAGACTTATTCATGAGCCGTCCCTTTACATTCTTCATTTTTTCCATACTAATTTCTTCTAATTATTGTGGAAACCTTGAATATTTTTTTGATCAGCACATTTCATGTCCATACTCCTCGCCACATTGACAGATATCTGTCATTCATGCATTCATATGGCGGTTGATCTAGAAGGAGAGATGTGCAAGGATTTTCCAGGGCACTTCGCTCCTCCCATACAAAATCGCCAAAGAGACCTCCCTTCTCATAATCCACTCCTTTTTTGATTCATCTGTCTAAGCTCATCCTTTTTTGCTTCTGCTATTTACTATTGATGGCATGTAAATTATGTGATAACAATTACTATGTAGCCAAGATTCCGCCTGCACCTTGAGCCCTTGTCCGTGCACCTGAAGACAACTTGCAAGCAAGTAGCAGCAGCAACCCTACCCCTCCAACTCGCCCAGAGTAGACAAGAGCGAGCTTTGCCCCTTTGATCATCATCCATTCCACTAACTGCCCATCAGAATGGTATTTTTAGAGATTGAAAAAATATCGATTAGAAGGATGGAAGATGACCATTGGATCCTTGTGCAAAACCGGCTACAACACGGCGCATCTCCTCTCATAATCTTGCCTGATTGCCTCAACCAGTTATTTTTCTATATCTGGCTCAAGTTGGAACCCAAATCAGGCAATGGAATTACCAGGCTAACCATGTTAATCAAAGACATGGTCGAAGCCCCAGCGTAACTTGTAGGTCTATGGTATCAGTCTTCACCTCGGCATCGACAATAATGTCCCTTGCCTTTGCCAGCACAATGCATTTTCTTTTGTACAAGCTGTCCGTAAGGCAGATAACATTTTCACAAAATGTGTCATCTTGTCTTCTTGTTCCCAAGACCTCCGAAAGATGTGCGTATACAAATGCAAATACGTGAGTATACGAATAAAATAAAACACTGACGTATCTTTAAAAGCCAAATTATCTGTAGAAAATGCCTTGCAAATCATGAACAGATTGCGTGATACAACAGCAAAAACTTGAATGCTCAATAGTGCCATTTTGTAGCCCTTTATTTCCTATCAACTCTCAGTAACAGTTGCCATGACAAAATGTTTCCAATATCACATTTAATCCAGATAAGTCAAGTGATGCAATAAATAGAAAGAACCAAGCAAGCAAGCAATCAATCTCAGGTTGTCAGCTTCACTTCCAGAAAGACCAGAGCGTGCACTTCCATCCACCATTCCTTGATCTCTGTTCCCCCGTCTTTCATGCTTCTGAATCCAAAAACTACACAAGGAAACTTGGGTTGGTGTGAGAAAATATATCTGCATTCATGTAGAGTGAGAAGTTTCCTGACACATAACGGTGCTGGAGGAGCATAGCAGTCACCAGTGACAATAGAGAGGCCTGATTAACAGGACATAACAGTGCTTGGAAGGCAAGAATCAATCACCCTTGGTTGTTGAATATATTTGAATATGTTGAGCAAGTACAAGACCAACCGTGCACAAGTTTCTGCAAGTAAATTAAAAAGTCATTCCATGTGTGGCATCAGGTTCTAAATGAAAACCATGTTCTCTGCGCAAGTTTTCATTTGTGAACTGAGGACAACCCAAGATTGTCATGTGGGGAGCTCTACCATGAACTCATGCATGCATTCATAATGGGCTAAGCTAATGACTTGAACCATATACAAGCAGCACTTTTAGTAGGTATTTGATTATACATAGTCATCTGCACCTGTGCACAAATCAGTTCCAAGTACACTATATACATGATAAATAGTAGGCAAATTGAGCATGTTGTTTCTTCTGAGAACTGTAAAACAAACTTGCAAACGACGATCTTTTCCTCCTGTAGCAATTTAGTGCTCTCTAGCGCTAATAAGTTAGGCCCTGTTCGTTTGGGGTATAAGGAGAAATGGAATAAGGGGAATAAGCCCCCAACACGCTTCCCCGTGGTACGACTATTCCCCATTATTTCACTCTTATTCCTATCTTTATCCCACCTTACCTACCTTTATTTCACCTTATTCTCCTTATTCATATCCTCCAGCCGAACGGAGAATAGACCCTTATTCCCCATCCTTATTCCTGCTTATTCTCCTACCTAACGGGCCCTTAGAATTTGTTCTTTTCTCCGGAAGGCAGTTGTTCAGGGTACTTCCAAAGCTAAAAATTACAAGACACAAATAGATACTAGATCTATGTGACTGACGATTGAATTAAGTTGTAAGTTGTAACTTTTAGTTAGGACTGTATTATAACTTTCACTTCAAAAGTTGTCTGGGATTGGGTAAGATAAAATAGAAGGGTAAAATATCTATTACAATCTAGATTATAAACCTGATATACATTCCAATGGCAAGAGCAGATGGGAGTTTTTTGAAAAATCAACAGGTGGTCGCCAGAAGATGGTTATCTTCAGCATTGTTATCTATGATTTCATCACTAGGCAATCACAGTTTATTATCAAATTTGCAGCAGATTTTTCAATCTAGAAGCCAAGCTGTCTTTCTATGATCTTTGTTTGGCAGCAGCAAAGATCAGGCTTACACCCTATCTAAACCACATTTATTGTTTAATGCCGAACCTTTCAAAATTCCTGGAAATCGAAATAAGTAGTTGCAATTTCAAAATGTGATAAAGATTGTAAGTCATTCCAAAACCTCACATAATCGAAATAGTTGCTCTTTGGGGAAGCCGCTTTCTTATTCCAATGGATACAAAACTACCGTACGTGACGGATTCCATTGTTGAAAGCTTGACGATTCTTCCCCAATCTATCCCTGTTTGGGAGTGATTCAACTGGAAAGCGCGGTCAGAGCTTTTTCCACGAGGCTGATGCTTAATGGGCATTTTGTTGATAACTTGATACTGCTTCACAACTAAAAAGACATAAGCTAAATAAGATGATGGGCAAAGAGGCATGAGATGCTGGTTCACAGCTAAGGATCTCTCCCGCAGGCCCTTCAAACAAATGATTCACAGCACGGCACCACAATTTGGACGCATCGATAATTTGCAGTCTTCTAGGCAGTGAAGAAGCACATGGGCCTTGGATCGACCATCCAGTGGCGGAGGAAAGAAAAGGACAGATTATGTGAAAAGCAAGGGAAACCAGGGATCTTTTGCAGAAGAGGATATCTTCGGAAGAATTTCCATTTTCCTAGAAACTGTTATAGATATTAAGACGCAATCTGAAAGAATTTTCAGTCCAGAGAAATGACCATTAATCTGATACACACTACAAAAAGAGTTCGTAACATTACCATCTTAGTATCACCTCGATTTTAGTCAGTCTTCTTTGTAAAGTAATTTTAGTTAATCAGACAAGTACTATTTTAACATATAAACAGAAGTAGAAGAAAGTCATCTATCAGATGAATGTCGACAATAGTACTGACTGTACTGCTACGGTAACCCATTCAGGGTTCTTGCCATTGGCATTGTATGTAGGAGCTAATTGTTACGGAAGTTAAACCATGTGGATACACATCTAAAGCTCACCATCATATATGGTGTCTTAATGAATACTAACAAATAAAATATTATCAATTGTCAGCCAATGGCACTTAGACATGTGCAGAGAATGGTACTAGCACAAAGTGCTAAGGCAGATGTGTGGACATACACATAAAGATCGGATTAGAAATGATGCAATTAGAAGGAAAGTTGGTGCAGCTCCGATCGAAGATAAAATGAGAGAAAACTGCTTAAGGTAGTTTGACAATTTGCAAAGAAGGTCAGCTGATGCATCAGTTAGGAGATGCGAGTTTTGGGATGTTGAGCCGGCTAAGAGAGCGACGAAGGCCCATGAAGCAATGGAATGAGACTATCCGAAGGGATTTTAGTTTTTTGAATCTAAAATTGAGAATGGCCTAAAATAGATGTGAATGGAAGCAAAGAATCCACATAGCCGACTCTACTTAATGTAGGACAAGCCTTTGTTGTTGTTTCATGTTATTTGTCCGCCAATGGCATTTAGGAAATGGCCATTGGCCCAGTGCTAAAATGTCCCTACAAATAAGTATCTCGAAGGAGGGGTACAGAATGAGCAAATTTAAGGTCATATTGCAACGACACAACTAAAAATGAACTGTCTAAAAAAAGAACTCACTCTAGAAACATTTGAAAAAACAGCACTGTTTTTGCTGGTTCATTTACTATAAAAGCAAATCAAGACATGAAATGAGTCAATCAAGATGAGATCAAAGCAGTTTGAGCGCAATGCCACAATAGTAATTTGCAAATAAGTAACAGTATCATGGAACTGAGATAAAATATTAGAATGTTACAGCAATGATTCAGAGGCAGCAAACACGGCTTACTAACAAAAGGATTGAGACCTCCAAGATAACTTTTTTTGCTTTATAAACACTTCCGTAAAATCATGAACAGTGGGAGATTGTTCAGAACATCAAACAAGGTCGAGCTTTCCATTTGAGGCACCTATAAGCATTGATCAATTCACCAAAAAAGTAAAGAAACACTACAATTCAGGGTGAGACTTCGAGCCTGGGTTCAAAGCAGAAACCAGTGAACGTCTGAAGAGGGAATCGTTTGGTTATGGGGCATCTCTGAGACCACTTCCATTGCTTCTGATCGATGTCGAAGACCAGAAGAGCTGGAGAACCATAGCTGTGAACATAGATCAGACCATCTGTCCCACTGCTGGCGAATACATCATCAAACTCACCAAACCCTTGAAACAACCTATGAGGCATCCGAGCAACTTCACGCCACTCCTGTTTGTCCAGCTCCCATATGCCTATACCCTTAATAATATCTGCTCGATCTGGCTTCCCTATCCCACCAACCATGATTAGCCTTTCTTTCAGATTCATCAGGCGACCACATGTGAGAGGACAGGGCAGTGGTAACGAAGCATCCAGTAATGAAGCCGCTGAAGAGCTATTGGTCAGTTCACACATGATCAAGCGGTGTCTCGGTTCCGAATTTCCTCGAACACCGGTGCAATAAATCAAACAATATAGAATCCTATTGCAAATAACAGCCTCAGCACCACCCCTCCAGCCACTGAATACTTCCTTTGCACAGCCAAACCAAGACCCAATTTCCGAGTTGTAGACATGGATAGAAAAATCCCATTGGTGAAAATCATCAGGCACTTGCTTAGATTTTGCAACAGCAACAAAATAATGGCATGAATTCCGGTCAACGGATATAGCAAGTGAGCTATAACATGAATATTTGATCCCAGGAGGCTCTTCGATGCACCTCCAGCTCTTTGTAATTGGATTGCAAACAAAAATCTCACTCCTACTATCATTATCCATAAAGCAAACCAATCCACGTGATGCAGAAACAATCCAACTGCTCGACTCCATACATGGGAGATCAAGGCCTCCATACCACTTCCGAAGAATTGGGTCGTACGCGACCCCCCTTGCAAAATCCATGCAAGTGAACATAAAGTACCACGGCCTCTGAGAAACCAAGCTCGAGATGTTCCAAAGGAACCTCTTGGATTTAACAATGTCATGCCAACGCTTGCAAACAGATCCCGCCCTGAATATACTGGTGATGGGCAAACAAGCAAGGATCCTCTCCAGCATATCATCTGGCAGAACATCAATAGAAACCAGTACGGCAACATCATTTTCAAAGTCCATTTGTGGAATGGATTCCAGTTCGGCAACCTCGCCGCGGATTTGCCTGATAGAGGGAATGAATCTGGCCATCAAGACCAATCCTTAAGCCGAGATTTGAAAGCCTACAAGATGGAAATAGCTTTAACATATACATACAAAACAAGCAAAAACTTTCAAGTGTAAACATGCTGTGTAGGGTCATACCATATACTTAAATCTCCAAAAAAATGCCAATAAAATATGGTAAAAGAAGATACAATAAATTAGAAAATTGCATCAAAGACCTATCATTAAATACGGCACCATCAGCATCCGCAACTATCGGTACATTACAATGCAAACTGTCCAAAAAAACACATTCCCCACATGATAAAAAATCCAACAGACATGCCAGAACAGGGTGAAGAACACCTACTGCAGAAGATAGCGATGAAATAGAAACACGCCATAATTAGTGGGACTTCTTCTGGTGCCGAACACGGATAAAAACAAAAAACCCTAATAAATATCGGTTGGTGATGATGGAAGGACAAAGCAAGTCTCCAACCGCTATCATGATTAAGATAGAACAAAAACCATGAACAGTCACCAGCATTCCAATTACACGCATCCTCAAAACAAAGAACAAATTCGAGAAAAAACTAAGAGTAAATTAGATCCATCGGAGATGAACGAATACAGACGAATAGAAAATGGAATCAAGAAGAAAATCAAGGAAAGATTCGACCTTTCGTACCTAAGCACCGACACCCACCATCCAAATGTGACGAAAAAGGCCGCGCCTTTCTCGGCGCTCCTTCCCTCCACTTCGCTCCTCCGCTGATAGAACTTCGATTCACACCTAAACACGAAGTGGGTACATCTCCATTCGCGGAAAGAATGGTTAAAAAAGCAAAAGCGGAGCACGAAAACAGAGGAACAATGGGGTGTTTGAGGAGTGGATAGCAACAAGACGCCCCCTTGAGGAGCGGAGAGGCCTTGACGCGGCAATCGAGGAGACGGGTTCGTCTCCTTGCGGTGTGAATCTGGAGAGGACGAGGGAGAGCGGTGGGGATTGGGCTAAGGAGTGGACGGGGACGCCATGGGCGCGATCTCGAGATGGAACAGTCGGCGGTTATTTACTTGTGGGTTTTCAAGAGCCAACACGAAGGAGAGGAGAGAGAGGACAATTAATGGAGAGAGAGAGAGAGAGAGAGAGAGAGAGAGAGAGAGAGAGAGAGAGAGAGAGAGATGAGAGGAGAGAGCAGCAGAGCAATGGTGGCCATATATATGCGTGCGAGCTTGAGGCTTGTTGGGTGGGGGAGGGTGAGTGGCGAGGGTGAGGTGGTGATGGGGTCGAGTAGGCAGCTCCCTTTTTTTCTTTTTAATACACAAGCCATAATTGTCAGTTGTTCTTCCCCCATCTCCTCTACCTCCATGGCAAAGCATACCAGCTCATAACTATACATTTCCCAAAAACAAGATGTACAAAGCATGACTCACACTATGAAGAAAGCATGACTCACACTATGAAAATTTTGAAAGAACTTTAATATGAACCTAAGAAAGATGGACTTACACTATGAAGAAAGCATGACTCACACTATGAAAATTTTGAAAGAACTTTACTATGAAAATTTTGAAAGAACTTTAATATGAACCTAAGAAAGATGGACTTACACTATGAAGAAAGTGCTACATACTATTCCTTGAGCTATAACTTTAGCACCACACCAAACAAAAGTCCACGAAGGTGAAGGGTCAAGGACTCGAAGACATATAAAATGAAGATTTGAAGTATTGGAAGCTAAAGAACAACCCGAGGACAAGTAAGTGTGGTTTTGTGAGAATCAAGAAGTCGATGATTTACATAATTTTTATTTTCATATAAGAAATTTCATAGTTTTTATATGTCATTGATATAGAAAATTTCACAAGAAATTAAATCAGTCGACTGATTACATTTCTATTCGATTGATTGCACATTAAGTCGCCATGAGTCAACTATTGACTTTTGCCAATTGACTAGTAATAGATTGTCTTTTATCTTTGCATACATGCCTTGTCTTTGACCGTTAATAACTCTCAAAGATTTGCATATTTTTCAATGATTTTTTTGGGTGGATTGAATTAAATAGTCATAGATCCTATGCAAATTTCGTATTTTCAAGCTGCATTAAATTTACTAAGATTGGTTTATGTTGCACGTTTGTTTTGGAGTAAATAATTGCTAGTAACTCATGTCTGCCTATTTAGGTGCTCATTTTTTCCACGTGGTAGATGTCTAGGATACCTTTATTACCTCTAAGTTTCATTCAAATCTATTAAGTAGTGTGCCTCTTGTGGAATTTTTCTTTGGTTGCATTCGCTTAATTTTCTAGCTTACTCTATATCATATTTTTCTACAAATAAAAAACCTCGAGATAAATGATACTTAGAGGTATTTAGTTTATTTTTAGTTCTCAAATTATTAGTATGTGGTATTTTTAAAATAAAAAATATTAGATATTTTAAAACCATTCTAGGAAAGCATTAAAAATTAAAAAGCTCCAAAAATTCTAAAAAAATAGATACACCATTTATATTATATAGCATAACATATCCAAAAATCTCTAAAATACATAACCTATCTTATAAATATATGAAAACATCAAAAAATTATAAAAATCATATAAAAAACCACTCCTAAAAAGACATCTTATTTTATACCTTACCAAGCCTCTAATCTTAAAAAAATAATCCATTGAAAATTCCTACCATAGTTATAATTGAGGAATCTAAAATCCATATTTTATTTAGATGAAAATTATTTTGTAAAGGTCCTAGTTTTAAAATTAAATACTTGCAAAATTCCAAAAACATTTTTAAAAATATGAAATCACAAAAAATTAATTCCTACCCCTCAACCATAATTAAGGGATTTAAAATCTATATTTTTATTTAAGCCAAATTATTTTGTAAAAGCCATATTTTAAAATTAAGTATTTTTTAAATGGAAAAAATGGGGTTGCCCCAACATGGCTGCCCCCGCCCCATTTTTCATCAAATATTTTTATTTTTTTTTGAAAAATAACACCGTGTATATTCATCTCTATATCCCTCCTATATGCCATTCGAATTTCGTCAGAAACAGAGACTCCTGCGGCCTCCATCGAGATGATGTCGATTTAAAAAATTCTGTTACCGTTAAAAAATGACTGTCTGGATGGAGGCCTTAGGAGTCTCTGTTTCTGAGAAATTCGAATGGTATATAGGAGGGATATAGTGATGAATATTCATGGTGTTATTTAAAAAAAATAAAAAAATTTGCCAAAATAAGGTAGGGGCAGCCATGTTGGCTGCTCCTAGGGGGCAGCCACATATGACCCTTTTTAAATACTTATAAAAATCCTAAAACACTTTAAAATATGAAATCACAAAAAAAATAATTCTTTATTTTTGTATATTTTTATTTCCTTTAAAAAACCACTCATATATATAGTATTTTTTATTTAAAGAATTACCAAACAAGAATTTTAGAAGCAAAATTAAAATTCATATGATAAAATTATGAGCTTGAGAAACTAATTTTGCAACATTTGAGTTTTAATTTATTTTCCAATACCAAAGGTAGTATTTTTGGATATATTTATTTTTCTTCATATTTGATTAAAGCGGTTACAAAATGAAATAATTTATCTGAACATAATTTAGAAAAGATAAAAACGTTTTGAGCATATGCCTGTTATTTAATATAACTGTACAAAGGCCCTAAGATCATTAAAATTTCACTATTTTTTAATAAACAAATTCTCATTATTATATGGATCTTAAAGTAAGTTTGGTTCATGTTGAGTTTTCTAAGAATAGTTATGCGGTTTAGAAGGTGAAACTATTGCCAATTAAGGTTTGTTATTTCTAGTTGTTTATTTAGGATATTATTCTTAATTAGAGATGAGTATGCCTTCTTAGTAATACAAATTTTTGTGATATAATATTTATAATTTATTTGATATAAAAAACAAAAATAATTTGTTCAAAAGTTTTAAAAATAAAATATCATGCATTTTTGAAAATTTTATGCATATGTATACACGAGTATATTCATGATGAAACATTTTTTTCTACTTTCATTTTTTGTCAATGAGTTATTCTAACTTGATTTCTGAGTGAGTTTCAATAAATATAATTTACAAATTCTATTTACTCTGAATCATCATCATCAAATGATTTACACAATTTGGATCTTTCTTCATTTTCCTTTCTTAATATTTTCATTTTAAAATATAGTAACAAATTATTATATTGTAAAGTATTTGTAATTATTGTCTTACAATGTATTTACATGCATTTGTTAATGATTTAACTCAAGATGCAAGAATAAGGTAGATAAACCACGGATTCATCGATAATATCTAAGGATGTTAGCACCCTTCTAGCATATTTCCACTCATGTCGCTATCCTTTTCTTATGAAATTCTCATGAAAGTTTGAGGTACTCCGTCCCTCAATAGAAGGAAATGATTCTCGTCTCTTCCCTACACGTTCACCGACATGATCCTTTATAGAAACAGTTGCGCAACCCTCTATTTTGGATACGACTTACAGAAAAGACGAAGCCATGAAGTTCTATTTGAGGTGTGGGGAAGGGGAAAACTATTAAGCCAAAATTTCTACTTGGAGAACAAACTATCTATACATTATTGTTTATTTTATTTTACAAGTAGTTGTCATTTTAGTGTCAATATTTCTTGGATTTCATTGCTTGCATAATTGAGAAAAAAATGACTTGAACAATTTAAACATGACTAATATTGACAAGATATTTTTACAAAAATAACCCTACAAACTTGTGATTTTACATACATATCTGTACAAATATTGCTTATTTTATTTTACAAGTAGTTGTCATTTTAGTGTCAATATTTCTTGGATTTCATTCCTTGCATAATTGAGAAAAAAATGACTTGAACAATTTAAACATGACTAATATTGACAAGATATTTTTGCAAAAATAACCCTACAAACTTGTGATTTTACATAAATATCTGTACAAATATTGTATTAACAAAAATGCATGTTTGTAAGATGAAGGATGTTCATTAATACACAAGTTGTAGAGGTAATTACGTAAAATATTGAGTTTATATGAATATTTATGTCAAAAATTCTATATACAAATTAAATTATTTGGATTTTTGTTGTTATTTATATCTGATTTGTTTTTTTGTGTCCTTGTCTAGTTTTAAGAATACAGTAGCATATTTTTCCTATGTCACTAATATGTGTGTTCGTATACATATTGATATTTTAAAATAGATAAATACATGGTAATACACAACAAAATTGATGTAAGGCAATGAATAATTTGAATACTCGTTGCCATATCTTTTGACGTTAAAGATTTAACAACAAATATTATTCGTGACAAATTATCTTTTGTTCTTGTAAGTATATTTACTATATTTATTCCTTCCATCATATTTAATATAATTATATTGTTCACCATATTTGATATAATTGTTACCAAATAAGTACATTTAGTACATTTGTATCACGTATAAGTAATCAAATACATTTGATTTAAAGTAATCTATAAGTTATTTCTGATAGTATCTTTATCTGATCTGTCTGTTGTATATTCCTATCCATTTTTTAAAGATATAGTAAGATAATTGTTGTATCGTTGATAGATGTATTCATATTTGAAAAAGGACAAGGATATGGTGAAACCTAAATTCATATTTGTATCCTATTGCACCCCTAATGGTAACACATCTATCTTTATTTATAGATATGGTATATTTTTTATGCATCCAACTACTTACATCCCTACTTTGATAACTTGTGATGTATTATTGCTCTCAGTCTAACTTTTATGATTTTAACATTTATATCTTACCTCTTGTAATTCATTGCATATGAAGTATGGTTGCCCCATAAATTATATTATATAGTTGGTATTTATAACATCTAAATTTTATACCATATATTGTAATTAAACATGGAGCCAACTGTGATTGGAAAAGAAGTAGTGATCCACGACGCATGGACATGGGAAAGAACATGGGAAGATTTGGTCAACTCCAGAGGTTGCTGCAGTTCGGGTATGTTGTTTAATTATCATTAATTAATACTACTTTCTACCATTATGTATATATGTAATAACTTCTTTTAACTTTATACATTACATGATCGATATCAAGAGCTTTTCATGGAGAAATAGGGTGACCCACCGGTCTCATTTGGACAAAACTTTATGGAAGCATGTACTTCGCAATTACATTTATCTATACTTTTTTACATGTTTTTAATGATTTTTTATAGTCATAAAATGAGAGAAAGGCGAGACCATTTTTAGGAAACAAAGTCAGTCGCATCCAATGCATCCCTTAGGAAAACATATTCTCAACCTAAATTATATGCTCCTGATTACCCATGCTGCCTTGTGATGGATGAAGTTCGAGGGATATCAGATATCGAGGATCTCAAATAATATTTCATATTAAGTTCAAAATTATTTTAGTAATTCATTAAAAGTCTAAAGTTATTTAATTTTATTATCTATTCCTAGATAAAAGGTATTTGTGGAGGAGAAAAATAAAAAGGAGGACGAGGAGAACATCAAGGAGGAAAAGAAGTAGTCATCCAGTTGTAGCATCAACTAGGAAAGATCTCTAAGACCTCTTTGAATTTGATGAATTTGGGATTCATCGAACTTATTATTGCATTTTAACCAAAAATCACTATCAAATATGTGTAAATATTAGTTAATATCAAACTTTGTAAATATATGCTTCGTGAATGCATACGTGAAATAAATACTCAAAATGCCATAAAAAGAATAGAAAGAAAGAAAAGAAAGAGAATAAAGCTGTAAATGTGTGTAATGTGTGTGTGTCTACACACACATACTTAGAACCTAACCTAGAGATCAAGTCAATATTCACTTGATCGATTAACCAATGAGCGTAGAGAGAAAAGGGAGATAAATAAAACCATAAATCAAATAATTTTGTACATAAATAACAAATTTTCATTATCTATATGGCATATAAACTTTATTATTTATTGCATGCCACCAATTCCCAAATCATAGTATTATATATATTTATATCAAACTATTAACGAACCGAACCTGAGCGAACCTACCATTTCAAGGATCGGTTCGTTTATGTAAACGAGCCCGAAGTTATGTTAAGGTTTGGTTCGTTTATGATCGAACCGAAATCGAGTCTGACTCTTATCGAATCGAATCTGAGCGAATATTGAATCTGATATTTTTCTGACAGCTCTGATCATAGGCCTCCCCCACAAAAAACACACAAATAACTACCACTTAGCTCACAATCTTATCTAACATAACTCCCTTATGCCTCGTTATCCTCTTTCTTCTCCCGAACCAGGAATATCAAATAACTAATACCTATTCCTTCTTATCCTCTCCCTCCAACTGTACAGAAATAATGTCATATCCCTCATCCCTTTCCTTATTCCTCTGCTGAGCGGCCCCTAAGGACGACTGCATTACATGAGTATACATTACCGTAGAACTGAATACCCTCATGAAAGTGTAACATCTCCAAAGTGGGAAGAAGCAAGCTTTATATAATTTTAGGAGGGCTTTAATCTGGTAGAAAGGCCGAATTCCTTTCTATTCATTATTTAGTAGATTATGTATTTATCCCTCACTTCGTTTACGTGTCAGCTGTTGTTAACACCTTCCTTTTTTCAATTGATAGCACAGTGATAGTTTTACTGTATTATTCATGTGCCTCAGTGTTCATCTTTTCCTTTTTTTTCAGATATATGATCAGACAAAGAAATGGGAAAGATACACTATTCATGGAGACTGAAGATCATCTACCAGGCTACCACCCTCGCCGGGCTCCCTTGTTTAGACGTATGGTTTTGGAGATATGGTGAATCTAACGTTGTAAGTGGTTGGTTTATGATTTTGTCAAATGTAGAAGAATCGACTATTGGAAGTACACATGGATCATCTCCTATTTATTTTACTTCTCTTCTTCTTAATTTTGTGAAATGTACTTTCCTAAACTCAATTTCAAGAAATAGTGTTGAGTGGTAGTGGAAAATTCTCTATTAGGGTACTATTTCAAATTATAAATATCACCAATAACACCAAACTAATTAAATAATTTTATGAAATATATAAAAATAAGAAGAAAAATATAAGACTACATCCTTTAAAATAATTATGCATAAATACCTATAGAATTCAAAACCAAAAAAGTCACAAACCTTAACTTGTAAATCTCATATCTCGATCATAGGAATTCTGACTTTTGAAAAATAGCTTTTACATTTTAAGTAATAAAATTATATATCAATGAAAGTGTTTCAACATGAAGAGTTAATATGCAAAAAGTCAATTTTCAAACGCTATTGGTATTTGTGTACTCTTGACTTTCATTTATTTATATTTATTATTATAAATTTCTTTTAAAATTTAATATATTTATAAATATTGTATATATATATTGTAAATAAAATAAAATCCATTACCAATAATTTAAATAATTGTAAAATTCCTAAAATGTAGGGTAAATTGACCTATATTGTACATAGATCTATATTTTTATAACTACTTTTACTATTTTACAAATAAAATAAAATTTTACTTAAAATAATTAAATTTTTATATAAGAATAATAAAAAAAATATTAAGTTATATGAAAATTTATTGAATTATAAATATGTATATTATATATTTGTATATTATTCCTATATATGGATTTTATTTATATAAAATATTTAAATAATATTTTTAATTAATCTAAAATTTTCGTGAAATTATTTATTAAATTATTTTCACATTCTATTTTAATTATTTTTTCTTATGTTTTGTTAATATTTAATATATAATCCATAACGTATTTTAAGTGTTGGTCAGCCAAATGTTTCCTTTAGTGCCCTTAGGAGTTGACCGCCTATGTGCATGTCTTGATCGGTGCTTCGTACTATGCAGACACTTGGTTAATGGCTCCTTCTTCCTATCGTTTCCAGCATCACCTTCTTCTTACTCTATCTTCTTCTTTTGCACGTTGTCCCTAACCTCTCTACAACTATTATGTTCAGTCAGTTACCACTCTTTCCATGTCAGCTTCTTCATCCGAGCTTCGTCAGCTCCTCCCATCCACCTTTTTCTCCGAAGATAACCTTGATATTCATTTATAAATACCCTAGGGCTCTTTTAAGAAAGTCTATCTACTATTTCCATTTTTCACCTTGGCTTTTATATCTAGAACCAGTACGAGAGGGCGGAGGGTGAGAACCGATTAGAGTCTCCATCAAGCGGGATCAAAGTGGTTGAGAGAGGAGAATGTGATATTGTTGTTGGGTTCTACCATGGTTGATAATTTGACAACCTCGTTGGTGCATTGAGGCTACAACTAGGAAGTTCTCTAGAAAGTAAGAGATATTTCCATTTTGAGATTTTAGTTTCGATTTTAGTTTAAGTTTGTAGTTTTGATTTGATTTCCATTTGGATTATTTTTATTTTTTACTTTGATCACCATATCAGATCACCATCTCTGATCAATCCAGTCGGAGATCCTATTCATCCGTTTCACCACAATTCCATTAAACTCCATTCCATCCGATCCCCCTCATTTGATTCCCTCACGTTCTCCTCGATTTGACTCCCTTGTAACACATTCCATTTTTGATCCCAGTCCATCCATCATTCCTTCGATCAGTTTCTTCGATTTGACTTCGTCGGTGAGAAGGGAACCACATGGAGAAGCTCTAGCTACCATAGGAGATCCAAGAACCATAGAAGAGCACTGCACTAGAGCATCATCTAGTCTGATCATAGATCATCTAGAGTTGAAGAACCCCTAGTTGCAATGATTTGGGACATGACCAATGAAGAACACTCGTTACTTTAGAACATAAAGGAGACGCCCGATTAGAGT
Organism: Ottelia alismoides; assembly: GCA_037367405.1. Taxonomy (NCBI): domain Eukaryota; kingdom Viridiplantae; phylum Streptophyta; class Magnoliopsida; order Alismatales; family Hydrocharitaceae; genus Ottelia; species Ottelia alismoides. The sequence continues at coordinate 146,200 of JAZKJV010000590.1, forward strand.
AGATTCAAAAGTCCTGACCTAATTCAAGAGTCTTCAAGAAAGTCATCCGATCTTCATCATCCAATGCAAATATAGTAGCCGCATGGTGAGGCGTGATCCGAACGAGCAATGTCGATCAAATCGATCTGAGCTGCTCACCGCCAAGTACACCGTGTGCATCTCACATGTTCGGTGAATACTTGCGGGCATCCCTCGCAAATATTTATGTATTATGAAGCTTGTGTGAAATAGTTTAGTGTAATTACATCTAAGCCCCTAGACGAGTCGCTAAATACGGTAATTAATTTGGTCACGTTGTAATACGTGTACATAGCGATTCAGTCAGAACCAAGATAAGATCCCCGTGAAGAGTGTCTCGGCTTTAATTTATATCCCGGACAAGTCCGGGGTCGAACTCAGGGAGGCAAAGGAACAACTTCGGGTTAATTTGAAAATTTAGTTTTAGATTTCCAAATGGATTTTTTTAGATTTTTTTATGCAAAAACAAATGCAAATTCAAATGCGGCTGAATTAATATACTAAGAAAGCATACAACTTAACTAAATTAATTTGAATAGAAAATAAGTCCAATTTAATCAAGTTATAATTTTCCTAGATTGTTAATTCAGTGATGAATGCAAGACATATTTTTTTGGAATTTTAGGAATTAAAATGCTATAAGTAAAAATGCACATTTTTTATGGGTTTTTTCGTAATTTATCACACAAACAGTAAGCAAAAATGATGTAAAAATTACTGAAATGAAAACATGATGCAAGGAAGCTACAGTAATATTTTTGGAATTTTTTGACAAAATATGATTTTTTTATAGATTTTTTAATGAAAACAGAGCAACAATGAGTAAATAATTTCTAATAAATCCACATTATCAAATTAATGAGAGTGCGAATTATTTCAAAAATATATTTTCATATAGAATCCAGGAGACTTGAAATTTCGCAAAAATGATGTACGGGGATTTAATTAAAAATCAAATACTACAATCACTTCACAAATTATTTCAACCACAAGACATCTCCACTTTGATTGAAATTTGGATAGTAATTTAAGCACTCTTCAAGGCATCACATATACTTTTTTTGGAAGTTGTAGAGCAACTGTGTGGGAGATATAAATTTAAGTGCTCAAAATGGGTAAAATATCTAATTTTTTAGTTAGATAATTTTAATTAATTGCCCACAATTCACAAAAATATAAATAAATATTAAGCATGTAGAAAATTAGTTGCTCAATACAAAGACATTTTTTATTGAATAAAAAGATGCAATAATGATGTCCAAATCAAAGCATAAACTCAGGGTTGTCTTTGCGAATACAGAAAGCAAAATAAACAAACAACTTTAACAAGGACCTATTTGTGATTACAGAAACTACAAATAAAATATTTATAATTTTTACAATAAAAAATAATTTACCTTCTTCTTCTTCCATGTGAACACGATGGAACCCAAATGAGGACGCAGTGGCGGCGGCCTCGCGCGCGACCGCGAGGACAACGAGGAGGGCGAAGGGGCGCAGAAGGGCGGCGCGCTGCCTTGGCTGGTCGGCGGTAGCGGAAAGGCGCGGAGGGGCGGACGACTGGAGCTCCTCGGCGAAGGGTTGGAGAGGGGAGGACAGCTGGAGCTCCTCGACGGAGGGCTGGACCTGCGCTGACGTGGCGGTGGAGAGGGTGGCCCGCGACGGTGGCGGCGCCGCAAGTGGCCGCGGCTGCTCTGAAGTGGCGGTGGGGGTGGCCGGCGGCTGCTGGGAGGGTCGGCCACCTATGCTGCGTATTATTTTTTGTTCTTTTTTATTTTTTTTGAATTTCTTATTCTGCTATAATAAAAACCTTTTTTGTTTTAAGTTTTTTTATTTTTTTAAATTTTCTTTAAACAGGAGATGATATGTACACAAAAAGGTGGGGAACAAAATGATAGTATGAAGATGATAGGAACTAAACAAAGGGGCATGTGAATGGTGTTATTATGTGCTAAAAGATGCGAAAATGACAAGATGATAAAATGAAGGGAAAAATACTTACAATGGAGACGGTCGCCTATGATGTGCTCACGAGAGCACGGTCTTCGCTCAAATCGCCGGCGAGCGATGAACTCGAGCAGCGCACGATTGCGGCTGCGATGTTGGCCAAAAAAAAGCAACGGATCTCACCGGAGAGAGGGCTGTCGTCGCTCGACCGCGGTTGCGTCGCTGTCACCGATTCAACTCTGGGAAATAGGCTCTCCTCACATAAAGATGGATCCATTTGGAACGAGCGGCCGACCTGAAGGTAGCAGTAGCGGCGGTCGGTCGCAGGAGGAACCGCCGTAGGGGCGGTTGCTGGAGATGGCGGGCGGCGGTGGGTACTCCCCACCGCTGCGTTGGTTTTTTTGTTTTTTTTATTTTTGATTTTTTTGCTGCTGTAATAAACAAAAAAACTTTTTTGTTTTATTTTTTTATATTTTTTGTTTTGTTAATCAGGAAATGCAAATGATGTAAGAAAAGTGATGGGGTGATTGTGGTAAAGGTGAAGGTGGTGGTAATAGTATGATGTAGTTGGTTAATGATGGGGAAGATGATGAATAAGAAACAACAAGGAAATAAAACTATTAGATAAGATAAAACAACAAGAGAAATGAAGAGAAATACTTACCTGATATTCGCCGGATTTGCAGAGCAGCTACGCTGGACTCCTGTCGTCGCTTCGATCTGATTGGCGAAACAAAAATCGGAGAAGTTATGCGAGCTCTATGGGGAACTCGTGACGTGGAGCGGAGTTCCGCGGATCTCGCCTGAAGGAGGTCGTCGCTTGAGGAAGATGTCTCGCCGCTGTCACCAACAAAACACTCCAAGCTCTCTCCTTATTCTATAAGAACGGCGGATGAGAAAAAATGAGGATGTACAAATGAATATAAAGAGAATAGAAAGGGAAGTTAGAATGGTGGTGGTGTTGAATATGAGGTTAGATTATTGGTGGAGTTGAATGTGAGGTTGAATGAAGAATATGGAGTGGAATGGAGGTTATTAAAAATGGTGGAGTTGAATGGGAGGTTGGTGGTAAAAGAGTAGAATGGTGGTTATTGTAGAGAATGTAAAATAAATAAATAACTAAATAATAATATAAAGTAGGCTACTTTAAATACAACAAAAATAAAGAAGAAAAAATAGTGGTGAATTTACAAGTGAATACATACAACATGTACATTTTTTGTTTGCTTTTCTAATATGTATTTTTTGTCTTTTTAATAAGAGATATTTACAACAGAAAAATACAATAAAATACTACAATCAAAATACAATACAAGCATGATTTTTTGTATTTTTTAGTAATTAAGAAAGATAAAATAACATAAAGAATGAATGAATATATACATAATATACAATGTACATCTTGGTCCCAAAATCCAACTTTTGCAAATGAGCTCCGATTTTAATGAAACCAATTCCATTGGATAGATAATTTTCTAACTTGAATTTTAAAAATGAGTTTGGTGAATTTGGAGTTAATACGGAGCAGGAATTTGGCTTGGAAGTTGGTCTTTATGGCTTTTTCTCTTTAGGATCTAGGAGCATTTATTTGAGATAAAATTTGTTTTGTATTTTTGTATTTTTATATACATTTTTATGGACAAGTTAGAGAAAGAATTAGCCAAAAAGAAGTTGATATGAAATTATTAAAAATATATGAAGTTTTGGGCTATTTACATGTATAAAACTCCTTTATTTTTGCGGCTTTTTTATGTGTAATTTATTTTGTACAATCTAATACAATAATTCGTGTGTTTTATTTACAATAGACATTTTGTTAATTAATTGTATTTATGCACATTTTTCTGAGATTTTACTAGGGGATTTTGCTAAGATCAAGATATTGAGATGATGAATCATGGATTCATCACCCCCCTATACTTAAACTTTGCTAGTCCTCGAGCAAATGAAGAATGAATAAGTTGGACTAACCCCTGGCTGTGCATGTGAATACAAGACTTGATCCGTTCAAGAACTCTTGGTTTTGGAGATCCTAAAATTTTAAGCTGAACCAAGCTCTAGTCAAAAGGTATCCAATTTCCCTAATCATCAGACTCTCTTTGTATACATATATAGTAGGGATATGACTTTAAGTGTTGACCGCAGTTACAAGAGTAGAGTCACAACGTCACCCAAGGTTCCAATCCAAGAGACTCTCCTAAGGACCCGATCCTCAACACTAGGGAATAAACCATTTCTTGCATCCAACCCACTGTCTCTTTAGCTGTCAGACTTAAAAGTGTAGATGGAAGGCCAGTTGATGGAGGGTATAGGATTGTGTCATTTCTTCTCTCCCTCTCATTGGAACAAGGATCCTCTCGAGTGCCTTATTACTCAACGTATTTTTTTGGTGTTGATCAGTGCGTCCGTCAAGAGAAGTTGGAGCTGTCTGCACTTGTTTTCCTGGGAATACACCGGGGTGTGCCTTTTTTGAGTATCTATTATAACTTCTACACCCAGACTTGTAGCATTTACAATGCAGAGCCCTTTTTTGGTGCAAGCCCGACTCCTGATCCTAATAACGGTGGTCCAAGTGGACACTTTGAAATGGTTGGGAGCGCTCACCTTTGGTGGAAGCTCTTTTGATAATTGACTTTGTGGAATGAGAGTTTTTCTTTGACATTTCATTGCTTTGTAGTATTTTTGGCTAGCTCCACTGCTTTTACCAAGAGTTGGCGCACACTGATCAACATTTTTTATTTTATCACACCCTAGCACATAGGTAAATGTCAAGAGATAGTACAAGAACCATGTTCTCATACTGGCTAAAGATGTTGACACTCAGGTTTCATGAAGCCTTCATTGATTTTATCCCATCCTCGAGCATCATTAAATCAAGTCCAAACTCAAATCCCCCATCCCAGCTCCTCAAGTGAAATTTCAACTCATCTCATCATAACTGCAGCCGTGTATGTGAGGTGCTGATCATATTCTTAAGGTAGAGACTAAGCATGCAATATAGCACACAAATTATTCAAACTAGGGAAATGTGAATAATTAAGTCCAAGATCCTAATGACTAAGGCTGGTTAACTCAAAATCTCAAGACCTCATAAACCAAATGTTATTTAACATCACTAGTCTTGTGTGAAAGTGTAAGTGTCAGGGATTAAACCAACTTATTAGTTAGTTTTTTTTGTGATTTTTTTTAAATTTCAAAAAAAAATTCCAAAAAGGTTTTTTTATAAACAAGGGCAAAGAAGATTTTTTTAGAAAAAGTTTTGTTTTGCTTTTTTTTGCTTTTTTTCTTCTTTGAAAAGTTTTTTTTGAAAAGGTTTATCTTTTTTTCTTTTCTTTTTCTTGATAAATATAGGTAAATAAGAAAGGACCTTTTTTTGAAATTTTTTAGAGCAAATAAGGAAAGTGAATAAAAAACATTTTTTTGAAAAGGTTTTTTTAATAAAACACACATTTTTTTGAAAAGTTTTTTTAGACTTTTTCTTTGAAAAAGTTTTTTTTGAAAAGCTTTTTTTAGATTTTTTTCTTTGAAAAAGTTTGTTTGAAAAGTTTTTTTACCCACCCCATAATTATTGTATAATATATATAAAAATACGTGAAAGTACGAGCTATGGGTAAAGTATATATGTAATATATACATGCCCCCTATACTTAGCATGTGCTATGTCCTCAGAGCACAAGAAGCAAGAAAAAGACATAGCTCGTGCTAAGCGTAGGATGACTAAAATAATAAAAAGTATAGAATTCGATCTGTCCCCCTATACTTAGGCTCTGGACAGCCTAAGTGTAGAAGAAGAGCAAAACTGGGGCGAACGAGCTCAAGAGGAGAAATGGATGGGTATATACACATGGCGGGCATCGGCTCCCTCTATACTTAGGCTCTTGGTAAACCTAAGTATAGGACAAGAGTAAGTGTAAGAACCGATGTGATCTGGAGAATATACAAAGAAGGGAGTATGTACAAGAGGAGTGAATCTATACAAGGATCAAGAAGATTTATGACGGACCTTCTTGCGAGAGCGAGGGGGTGGGTAGTATACATATGTGTCGCTGTCAGAATCGTTCGTAGAGGAATAATAGTGAGGTGTGGGGAACGTCCAACGAGGGTCGACACACGGCTGCTTGCTCAAATATGGCTTCAGAACAGCTGAACTGAGCTCACTCATATAGATCACCTCATTCGGACCTGATGAGGACTCCTCAGAAAGTTCCTTCTCTGGTAAGTCGAAGGTAACTTTCTTAGCTGGTTTTCTAGTTACTGAAGCATCAAGAGGAAGAGGAGAGTGACAAGCCTGGAGGGGTTCGGGGGAACACCTCGAGGAATCAATACTCTTCTTCTTCTTACTAGATGACTGACTAGAGGATGGAGCAACTGATTTATCAAGATTGGTCAATTTGGTCCCAGTTGTCTCTTTCGGTGTAGGTCGTGGATGTAGTGAGGTGCTGACTAGAGGTTCATCATAATATGAGTCACCATATGCATTATAGTACTCATACAGGGTCCACACATGTCTCTGGTAAGGCATAGTGTTCTCAGTTGGCTTGGCATTGATTGGCTCATGAGTCGGATCATCTAAATAACCAAGGAAATCAGTAATGATCATGTCCGACTCAGGGACAACTTCTGATCGTGATTCCTCTCGAGAAGGTGTCACGGTGGTGGTAATGCAAGCAGTGGGTGGTGTGGAGGTGTAGGGAGTCTCTGAACCAATGGTCGCCTGGACAGTCGGTATAGCAGGTGTAGTAGAGAGACGGGACTCAACTGTCTCTCGAAGGTCACGACTGTCTGCAACTTTTCGGATTACCTTGGAATATCGTGTATCCTCAAAGATCGGGTGACGTTGGAGTGCTCCCAATGCAGAGAAATCGATCTCTTGAGTCTCCCAATCTATAGTTGCCTTAGCCAAGGCTAAGAACGGCTTCCCAAGAATGATCGGAGACTGGGTGAACTCTCCTCGATGCTCAATATCAATGATCGTGAAGTCCACCTATAATAGAGTACCTTGGAAAGTAACAATGACTGAAATGGTTCCTCTCGACCGTTTAACAGATCGATCCGCCAACTGAATGATCTCTCTTGACTTCTTGGCAGATCCGAGTTTGAGCTTGGCAAACACGGAGGTCGAGAGGATATTAATCGGTAAGTCATCATCGATTCTTGCATGGGTGAATGTGGTATCTTTGATTGCACAATCAAACCTAGGCAACCGCTTTACTCTGCAGCTCTTGATTTTTCTCCCTATCATCAAAGATGTGGCCATAGACACTATATGTATCTCAGTCCTTGTTCTCTTATTGCCCGACCTTTTAGGCATTAATTTACTTCTCACAAATCTTTTAAGGTCGGGGAAGTGTTCAATGGCCATTATTAAGGGAAGCTCAAAAATCAACTTTCTATCCAATACTTCCCTAAGTGCAGGATCCAATTTTTGTAAATCTTTTCCTTTTTCAATTTTTATGGTATTTTCTGGTTTTTCCATTTTTTTGATCTTTTTTATAGATGAAGGAGGACTAGGAGAATGTACATACTCAAGTTTGGAGGAAAAGTGGTTAGTAGAAGAGGGAGGTAGAAGGGACTCCAGCTGTACATGATGTGTGGTCAATCCGGTGTCTTCCAGGTTTTCAAAATTCAATCCACAAGATCCATGATCCACATTCCTACCTGGACTCTTAATCAGTCTACCAATGTGATCCTCCAATAAGTTCTCATGACACATCATGAGAGAAGTCTGCTCGGTTGGAGGATACCGCTGAGAACTTGGGATCTTATACTCAACACATCTTGACTCAGGCGTGTAATGCTGGGTTGAGTATGACCCATCTGTATGGCAGATGTTGGTCGGATCCTCATAAGGTGGAGTCAGTAGACAGGGGGTATGTAGATCAGTCTCATGAGTCCAATCCCCTGTATATGTCGGCTCTCTGAATGGATGATATGAAGGTTGGTCAATGTTGGCTCTATCACTGAGGTCAATCAAGTCAGGAAGATCATGTAGTGCAGGCCTCTCCATTCGGCTTGTCTAGTCGACCATGTTGTACCCTAAGGTTAAATCGGGATGTGTATATGGCAATTGTTGTTCTGTCCCAACTCGAGGTGAAAGTGAGGTATGTGGGGTCAACTGATTAGGCCAATCATTCGTCTCAGCAGTCGCTTGCTCTTCGATTGATTCCTTGATTCCAGCAAGCGGATGAGAATATGACGAGTCAATCCAAGGTGGTTGTGGGTCAGGGGTGTAGGAATATGGGATAGGTAAGAAGGACGAAGAAGTGGAGAAGTCAGTCGAAGTTCTAACTTCGCGATCAGGGTGTGGGTATGAAGAGGAATAAGAGGGTGAAGATGATCGGAATAAGGTCAAGGAAGAGTGACATGGATGTGGTGACCAATATTCTGACATCGTGGAAGGGAAATGGGAGAATGAAGCGGATCGAGGAAGAAAGCGTGCAAGTGCACCGAATAACACACAAACAAATAAATACAAGAGCAAACCCTGAGTTCACCTACTCAATACAGTGATGGTCGCAAAAGTCCGACCGTTTATCTTTTCAGTTTTAATTAGGTGATAAATCAAAATATAAATCCAATTACGCAAGGCTCAAAAGTAGGTTTTGGGCACTATCCTAGGGATATGTCCTTACCTATCAACAATCACAATAGCCAAGCATACAATGAGAGTTTTGCTCTCCCAAAACAAATATTAGTTTTATTCATTTTTTTGTGTCAACTCTGATTAGCAGTCCCGATTTTAATTTTTGTTATCACTTGATTAATCCACCAAACAAAACACGCCTAACGATCAGTCCTGATTTTCTTTTAACCTAAGTTTCAAAAACCAAGGGGAAGGAGTCGAGAAAAACCGATGCAAATAGTGAAATCAATGATGCATGCCCAGTTCAGAAGACTTACAGTGATCCTTGCGCTCTACATGCAGGATGCAAGGCAGAATTGAAATTTTATACTATATGGATACAAACGAGAAAACCGTTCCTAAACAGGCAGTTATATTAGCGGGTGATGAACAAGTTAAATTTCACTAATGCGGTCTAAGTGCGTCTCGTTAAATATGATGTGTGGTCCTAAAATTAACGAGCATAAGCAATAAAATATTCTAATAAAAATATACTCTAAGAGCCGCAAGTGCAAGTCCTATTCTACGTCAAGCAACCACACGACCACAAGAGGGTCCAATGTCCAGTCCGGATACACGTGCGAGCTCTCAAACAAGAGCCGCTGGAAAGTATGAATTAGCTAAATTATTACAATAATCACAAAAACTTTCTCAAAAATAAACTAATTCTCCTTGATCTTCAGCAGTCGGAGCACGTCACGTCCGTCGACCTCCGATGCACTCCAAGTCCACCGGACCCTCGCAAGAAAAATAAGATTTATATTAGAGAGATAAAAATAAAATATATACAAGAATATGGAGAGAAATAATTGAAAGAAAATGGACTAAATACAAGGTAGCTCGGGGGTCAGACTACCCGAGTAAATGAAAAACTAAATCTAAATTTTTAAATTAATCCCTAAGCCGTTTGCCTCTCCGGTAACGGCGCCATCTGACGAGTCGCTAAATATGGTAATTAATTTGGTCACGTTGTAATACGTGTAATTAGCGATTCAGTCAGAACCAAGATAAGATCTCCGTGAAGAGTGTCTCGGCTTTAATTTATATCCCGGGCAAGTCCGGGGTCAAACTCAAGGAGGCAAAGGAACAACTTCGGGTTAATTTGAAAATTTAGTTTTAGATTTCCAAGCAGATTTTTTTAGATTTTTTTATGCAAAAACAAATGCAAATGCAAATGCGGTTGAATTAATATACTAAGAAAGCATACAACTTAACCAAATTAATTTGAATAGAAAATAAGTCCAATTTAACCAAGTTATATTTTTTCTAGATTGTTAATTCAGTGATGAATGCAAGATATATTTTTTTGGAATTTTAGGAATTAAAATGCAATAAGTAAAAATGCACACTTTTTATGGGTTTTTTCGTAATTTATCACACAAATAGTAAGCAAAAATGATGAAAAAATTACTCGAATGAAAACATGATGCAAGGAAGCTACAATATTTTTGAATTTTTTTGACAAAATATAAATTTTTATGGATTTTTTAACGAAAACAGAGCAACAGTGAGTAAATAATTTCTAATAAATCCATATTATTAAATTAATGAGAGTGCGAATTATCTCATAAATATATTTTCATATAGAATCCAGGAGACTTGAAATTTCGCAAAAATGGTGTACGTGGATTTAATTAAAAATCAAATACTACAATCACTTCACAAATTATTTCAAGCACAAGACATCTCCACTTTGATTGAAATTTGGACAGTAAATTAAGCACTTTTCAAGGCATCACATATACTTTTTTTGGAATTTGTAGAGCAACCGTGTGGGAGATATAAATTTAAGTGCTCAAAATAGGTAAGATATCCAATTTTTTAGTTAGACTATTTTAATTAATTACCTACAATTCACAAAAATATAAATAAATATTAAGCATGTAGACAATTAGTTGCTCAATACAAAGGTATTTTTTATTTAATAAAAGGATACAATAATGATGTCCAAATCAAAGAATAAACTCTGGGTTGTCTTTGCAAATACAGAAAGCAAAATAAACAAACAACTTTAACAAGGACCTATTTGTGATTACGAAAACTATAAATAAAATATTTACTATTTTTACAATAAAAAATAATTTACCTTCTTCTTCTTCCCTGTGAACACGATGGAACCCAAATGAGGATGCGGTGGCGGAGGCCTCGCGCACAACCGCGAGGACATCGAGGAGGGCGGAGGGGCGCGGAAGGGCGGCGGCGCTGCCTTGGCTGGTCGGCGGCAGCAGAAAGGCGCGGAGGGGCGGACGGCTGGAGCTCCTCGGCGGAGGGCTGGAGAGGGGAGGACGGCTGGAGTTCCTCGGCGGAGGGCTGGACTTGCGCTGACGTGGCGGTAGAGAGGGCGGCACGCGACGGCGGCACCGCGAGTGGCCGCGGCTGCTCGGAAGTGGCGATGGGGGTGGTCGGCGGCTGCTGGGAGGGTCGGCCACCTCTGCTGCGTATTATTTTTTTGTTTTATTTTTATTTTTTTGAATTTCTTTTTCTGTTGTAATAAAAACTTTTTTGTTTTAAATTTTTTATTTTTTTTAAATTTTCTTTAAACAGGAGATGATATGTACACAAAAAGGTGGGGAACAAAATGATAGTATGAAGATGATAGGAACTAAACAAAGGGGCATGTGAATGGTGTTATGATGTGCTAAAAGATGCGAAAATGACAAGATGATAAAATGAAGGGAAAAATACTTACAATGGAGACGGTCGCCTATGATGTGCTCACGAGAGCACGGTCTTCGCTCAAATCGCCGGCGAGCGATGAGCTCGAGCAACGCGCGATTGCGGCTGCGATGTTGGCAAAAAAAAGCAACGGATCTCACCGAAGAGAGGGTTGTCGTCGCTCGACCGCGGTCGCGTCACTGTCACCGATTCAACTCTGGGAACTAGGCTCTCCTCACATAAAGATGGATCCACTTGGAACAAAAGGCCGGCCTGAAGGTGGCAGTAGTGGCAGCCGGTCGCAGGGGAAACGCCGCAGGGGCGGTTGCTGGAGATGGCAGGTGGCGGTGGGTACTCCCCACCGCTGCGTTAGTTTTTTTTTATTTTTTTATTTTTGATTTTTTTGCTGCTGTAATAAACAAAAAAACTTTTTTTTGTTTTAATTTTTTTATATTTTTTTATTTTGTTAATCAGGAAAAGAAAATGATGTAAGAAAAGTGATGGGATGATTGTGGTAAAGGTGAAGGTGGTGGTAATAATATGATGTCGTTGGTGAATGATGGGGAAGATGATGAATAAGAAACAACAAGGAAATAAAACTATTAGATAAGATAAAACAACAAGATAAATGAAGAGAAATACTTACCTGATATTCGCCGGATTTGCGGAGCAGCTACGCTGGACACCTGTCGTCGCTTCGATCCGATTGGCGAAACAAAAATCGGAGAAACTGTGTGAGCTCTATGGGGAACTCGTGACGCGGAGCGGAGCTCCGCGGATCTCGCCTGAAGGAGGTCGTCGCTTGAGGAAGATGCCTCGCCGCTGTCACCAACAAAACACTCCAAGCTCTCTCCTTATTCTATAAGAATGGCGGATGAGAAAAAATGAGGATGTACAAATGAATATAAAGAGAATAGAAAGGGAAGTTAGAATGGTGGTGGTGTTGAATGGGAGGTTAGATTATTGGTGGAGTTGAATGTGAGGTTGAATGAAGAATATGGAGTGGAATGGAGGTTATTAAAAATAATGGAGTTGAATGGGAGGTTGGTGGTAAAAGAGTAGAATGGTGGATATTGTAGAGAATGTAAAATAAATAAATAAATAAAATAATGATATAAAGTAGGCTACTTTAAATACAACAAAAATAAAGAAGGAAAAATAGTGGTGAATTTACAAGTGAATACATACAACATGTACATTTTTTATTTGCTTTTCTAATATGTATTTTTTTGTCTTTTTAATAAGAGATATATACAACGGAAAAATACAATAAAATACTACAATCAAAATACAATACAAGCATGATTTTTTTTGTAATTTTTAGTAATTAGAAAATATAAAATAACATAAAGAAAGAATGAATATATACATAATATACAATGTACATCTAGGTCCCAAAATCCAACTTTTACAAATGAGCTTCGATTTTAATGAAACCAATTCCATTGGATAGATAATTTTCTAACTTGAATTTTAAAAGTAAGTTTGATGAATTTGGAGTTCATACGGAGCGGAAATTTGGCTTAGAAGTTGGTCTTTACGGCTTTTTCTCTTCGGGATCTAGGAGCATTTATTTGAGGTAAAATTTGTTTTGTATTTTTGTATTTTTATATACATTTTTATGGACAAGTTAGAAAAGAATTAGCCAAAAAGGATTTGATACGAAATTATTAAAAATATATGAAGTTTTGGGCTATTTACATGTATAAAACTCCTTTATTTTTGCGTCTTTTTTATGTGTAATTTATTTTGTACAATCTAATATACAATAATTCGTGTGTTTTATTTATAAGAGATATTTTGTTAATTTAATGAATTTATGCACATTTTTCTTGGATTTTACTAGGGGATTTTGCTAAGATCAAGATATTGAGATGATGAATCGTGGATTCATCACCCCTCTACATAGAATAATTAGATAATTCTTATTATATACTATATTGAATACATTACACTAAATAAAATAAAGTTATATAAAATACCTATTACTATGAATATCACATATAATTTTAGTTTTAAAAATATAAAATTTATTATTTTTAATAAATTTAAAACAAAAATAAACGACATCCTTTTACTTTAAAAAAACCATACAATATAGATTGTTATATGTTAAAATATATTCAAAATTCAAACAAAAATACATAATCTATACTATAAAATCATGAAATTACTAAAAATCTTATAAAATCCATATAAATCGTAGTAAAATCATAAAAATACATACAACTTATCATTTTTAAAGGTATTAAATCTATCAATAATTAAAATAAAAAATATTTACTATTTAATATTTAAATATAAGAAAATATACAATTTGCATATAAAACATTATTTTCCAATTAAACCGATTTTTTAAATCCATAAAAATGTTATAAATACTCCAAAAATCCATAAAATGATAAAAAAACATAAACAACATATAAAAAATTAAAAATCTAATTTTTGAGAATGTTCTACCTATTCTTAAAATCCATGATCTCTTTATTACTTATATATTATAATTTTAAATCCTTAATTCATTCTTCTTATTGAAAACAAAAAATACAAATAAAAATTAAAAATCAGATAATAAAAATATTAAAAATACAAATATATATTATATTACATAGGTTTTCCTAAAACAACATAAAAAACAAATGCACTCTAAAAATACATAGAAAATACCAATAATACACAGAAATCCTAATCATTAATAAATCTACCAATCTAATTAAATTTAAGTTTGTCTCTTTGAGTTCGATCTTGGAATATATACTGGATAAAAGAATAAAACTAAAAAAATATTTCTTAATCAGTTTCGCGAGTCGCAACAAAACAACTTTTAAAACTCACAAAACCCGACTTTTCAAAGGGTCGAAGCTAGGGGTGTAAACGAGTCGAATCTGATCGAATCAACCCAGGCTCGGTTCGGCTCGTTTAGCATACTTTTAGGCTTGGGCTAGGTTCGGCTCGATAAAACGAAAACTGTAATCAAGTTTGATTCGGCTCGTGTAAGGTTCGTAAAGGTTCGGTTCGGCTCGTTAAAGGTTCGTTTAAGAATAGATGTTGTGCATGTGTTTCTATTCAAAGGGAAAACCACAGTTGCATGAGAGGGTTTTGTGGGGTTTCGGGAATAGGGACTTAGGGAGTGGATGATTGGATGGGTTTGGAAAAATAAGTGAATGCCCTTATGTTAGTATATAATGTATTTTTTCCGTATATATACAATCTGTATGCATATATACTTTTATGTATGTATGTGTCTATATAATCGAACTTTTAACAAACCGAACCTGAGCGAACCTATGTTTTTGAGGTTCGGTTCGTTTATTTAATCGAGCCCAAACTTTTGTTCATTTTTTATTTGTTTATTTTCGAATCGAATCTTAATCGAACTTTTAACGAGCCGAATCTGAGCGAATATCGAACCTGAGAAATTTCTGACATCCCTAGTCGAAGTTGTTTAGAAAAAAATGAGTGTGTACCATTTATATCATTCCCACTTCATATTTATAATACTCTATCTAAGTTGTTGTTCTTATTGTTGTTGCCGGGGATAAATCAAATTCACAATTAACCACCAAGGTCGCTAGAGAAGGCAACAACGAGAGAGGGAGGGATGAAGTTGTATTTGTTCTTCTTCTTAACGAGTTTTCTTCTTCATTGGTTGCGAGAAGTGATTAACCATTGACATATCTTGTGTCATCTTCTTTACGTGCTTCCATAGCAATTGATTGTACATCCGATATGTCCCCTGTAATTGTTATGTTTTCTTTGGATGTTTTCACTTTGTACATCCGATACATGTGTTAAAATCCTGTAGAACACGCATAATTTTCTTTGTTCTCGAGCTCTTGCGAGCACGTTGCTCCTGCAATCCATGCATGCGGCATCCTAGCAAACATGAACGCCTATTTCAGCGAGGCCAGCCTCGCTACCAAACGTCCTCGCAAACTGTTCTGTGAAATTGCTGAATACACAAAGTACCATTCGTTGGAATCAGGAGGCAGATGGATGCAAAAAAATCTCAGTAATGCAGCAAAGGGACGCTGGCCTTTCGCGGGGGGTAGTCTTGCAGTGCAGATTTGCCATATTTTTGGGGGCATTCTTCTGTCTGTCAGTAAATTTTCGATGTCATGCACAGTGTTAACCATGTCGTCTACTATTCGTCTTTCATTACAATTTCACTTATTCACATCGGGGGAATATTTACCATCTCCCAATTTGTCTCTTTTGTTATTTTAACCCGTGATTGTCTAATGATTAGATACTGTGTAACTGTGAAGAAGATGCAAACTTGTAGCCATCGGCTAAGCTTCTCGTTCAGTTCAGCATACGTTCGCATGGCTGCTCTTATCTGCTATCCGTCAATCCATGACGATCTTTTCTCCGATATCAATCACTGTTATAAGTCTATCAGCATTTTTATTGCCTGCTATTACGGTGTACGTAGAACGGAAGACCGATGTCTGATAAATATTAACTATCAATTGCGGTTAAATCCATGGCGAGAGGAGGGCTGCAGCATACTCTGCAGTAGGGGCTGAAGCCGCTCGATTTTTGTTCGAACGGTTCGCAGCGATTTGCACTTTTTGTGGAGCCCTACCGTGCAAATTCTTGCGAACCGCTAGATCAAGATCGAGTGGCTCCAGCCCCTACTGCAGAGTCTGCTGCAGCAAGGGCTCCAGCAGACGATCGGCTCCCGAATCCATGCGAGACACTCCGATCATAAAGATGATAGAATTTGTTGTTACCCAGGTTGATAAACAAATACTTATCATGTAGTAATTCAAGTTATCATGTAGTAAAATGCGCAAAATTCTCCTCGAGTCCTGATTGTTCTGATCTTCTATTAATATATTTGGGGCGGACACCTACGTATGTTTTCCATTTTTTTGGATTAAAAAAATTCTCCTCCAGATACAAATTTGATCAGAAATTCTGAACCATTTTGTTAACAACTGCGCGCCCTGTTCAGATTTTATCCCTTTCTAAGAAGTAATCACATGAAAATCATCTGATAAGAAACGTGACATTGTGATCTAGAGCTCTATATTTTACAGTCCCTCATCATCATTTTCAAATAACCCATCAATCCCCTAGACCATTTTTCCAATCAAATGCAGGAATTGTAAATCCAAGAAACTTATTAAACCAAAGAATGAAGCTAAAATAATACAACTACAGCCACCTTTTATATATTCACTAGGATGTAACCCGCGCTTCGCAACGGAATAAAACTGGATTGATTTGATGTAAAATAAGACACTAAACTGTTCTATTTCTTTGTAAACATTTAAAAATATAACTATAAAAAAGTTTACATGATATTAAAAGATTTATTTTAAAATTTTAACGGATAAAAAAATTGAAGGGAAGGGATTTGCCTTTACTCTCATTATATGATAGTTTAATATCAATAAAATAACCATCAAGTAGATGTGATTTGATATACTCTTCAAGCACAAAGAAAGATTACGTTGTTTTACATGTTTAATCAAAGATGTCATTCAACATATGTCTTGTTATAGTAACAATGTTATAAATAAGAAAAACTCATTCAACGTTGTCTTAACATTAGATTGTCTACATCGTTACAACAACTATCAGATAAAAAATAAGGATTTTACAATTTCATTTGTTGCCAATGTTGTGTAAAATAAATAATATGCTAACAGATCAATCATAATAATAATAATAAATATTGACTACTAGATTCCATCGTGATAACCGAACATCGACTACTAGATTCCATCGTGATAACCGAACATCGACTACTAAATTCCATCGTGACTACTGCAGACAAAGTTAGAATTTGAGGCATATCAACAATCTTCACCTTCAATTAAACCTTGGATAACAGAACATGGACTAGTAGATTCCATCGTTACTTGATTTCTCAAATAGTAGATCAACAAATGGTAGACTCCACTGACACGCCGTTCCACGAGGCTTCTATTAACTATTTCCTAGGAGCAAGTTCAAGCAATGCTTGATCTTGCTCCTAGGAAACACATGCCAAAGGTTGAACCCATTCTTCCTGGCGAGTTTCTCGATCTTTATGTTGTTCGATGCCATCTCCTCCTTGCCTCAGAGAAACACGACAACTCTTATTTTGTATTCGCAAACATTTATCACGTAATATTACGATTCATGACTGTTCCAAAAGAGTCTTTAGTCATTACGTGATCAAAGGTAGAGCTTGATGATGTATATTCCAATCTCAGTGGGGATGCCAAGAAGGAAAATGGAAGAAGTTGTTGACTCTCTTCAATTGTAAAAGCAAGAATTGGGACATAATTCCATAGATGAGGATGTGGTGGTTGATGACCTTCTTATACGAAGGGATTTTCTTAAACCAATCTTTACTATGAAGAACAAATCAATTCAATTAAATGTTGTGGAGGCGCGGAATAAACTAAGACGTAAAACCAATACATATATCTCATGAGAACAAACTGATAAATGAATCAAACCACAATAGTAAACATAAAAGCATATGGAGATTTTAACATACAAAGCTCCAAAATAATGGGGTAAACACAATCCAAAGTCACTCCACTATTGAAAGTGATAAAATCATTTCTCATAAAGGTATGTTCTCCTCCAAAAGAAACCTCATCGCCGCACCTTATAATGTCTCATACGCTCAAGCACAAGCTCCTTTGTAGGGGTGTCCGTGGGGCGAAAACCCGCTCCATTTAGAGTTGACCCAGTCCGACCCATGATATTGGATCAACGGATCAACCCGCTCCAATCAAAATGGTTATCCACTAGATTGGATACCCATTGGATATCGGATTACCCGTGGGTATCCGTGGATCCAAAAGAATTAGATGCAAGCCAAATAAAATTTGTTAAAGCTTCCAAAATAGGATTTCGTGTAAAAATATAAATGACAAAAAATCAAACACTACAAAATTGTGATTATATTTTAAAATTTAAATGTCCGAAGTCAAAATATGTATGAAATAAATATGCCAGATGGTACGCGGATATATCAATTTGATACTTTCATATTGATATAAAACGGGACAATTTCATATCGATACCGCTTTGGAACGGGTTTCTATTTCGACATCTCCAATGTTCAAACATAAAATTACTCTTAATCATGAATTCTACGTTCCTATTTATCTAACTATGATTAAATTAGTATTTTTTAAAATCCTTTTCTTCAAATAAGGTACGTATTAATGTGCCTTGAATGAAAAGAACGGTAATTTCGTATAAAATATGGGAAACCAATCAACTGACGAAGGAGCCCCACCCCACACAAACATCGTTGTCGAAATATGCACTATCGTCGATTGCTTGCAGGTCGGATATGGTGACAGATCGGACATAAATCTTAACTGTTTTTGCTGCGCCTAAGACTAGGGATGAAAACAGATCGGATACGGATTGGATATGCTATTTCCATATTCACTTCATCTATATCGAATACGAATCAGATATGGATATGATTCGAATATGCATTAAGGAAACCATATCATTAAAAATACGGATACGAATCCGAATCGGATATTTATCGAATCCGAATACCGATCGAATAAAGAGCGGGCCCAACCACATATCAGATAAACAGCTAATCCAAATATGAATCGATTAAAAAGTGAAATCCAAATATGGATCCAATAAACATGGAATTTAAATACATGTCGAATAAAGACTACGTACGAATACGATTTTTTTTTCAAAATTCATAATGATTTTAAAAAAATCAAGTAACAAATAATATTCAATTATTATATATCTTACTATTGAAGATATGAAAATGAAAAAAAAATTATTCTTCGCTATATTTTCATCTTAGTACTAGTAAATATTGTTGTAAAATTTAGCAGTTGATCGTATTACGACATCTGAAATAAAGCAAATTAATTAATGACGGTTATTAAATTGATTATCATTATTACACTATCCTCGACAATTCGGCTCAAACAACCGATAATTAACGGTCCACAAAGGCCTACAAAATTAAACATATATATATATATATCAAAGTGACGCCGTAAAATATATAATAATGCATATGGTAACACCTATACCCGTATCCGTATCCGTCCATTTGCATTCCTAATGAATACCACCTACGTAGACCCATAGACATCGTCCGGATTGAAGGAGTTATGAGATGGGTTGACCCATGGTTATCCGCGGACCATTGGATCGGAGCCCCGTATGTCACGGGTCAAATAGGGTTGGATACCCGATCCGATGTGATCCTTTGGATAACAATTGGTTTAGGGTCGATCCATACGGATCGGGTCAGATAACCGTGAAATCCGTGAACCATGCACAGCCCTACTCCTTTGAACTGAAAATCAATGGAGGAAGAGGAGAGGGTCGAAAAGCTTCTTCACAACCATATACAAACAAGAGAAGTGGAGTTAGGACACAAGAATGCTGATGCCCTCTTTTCTTTGCTTCGAATGAGAGAAAATAAGTGGAGTAGGGTTCTGTCCCACAAAGCGTAAACAAATAAGCGGAGTAGCCCCAAAGTCCAGATGGAGCACTCCGACCTGCCACCCAGGGCTTAAATGAAAAGCAAAGCAGATCAAACCTTCTTCAAGCCCCTTTAAGGGTTCGTTTGGTTGCAGGGTTGGGCAGGGTTGGGTTGGCCCAACCCGAGGTACCTCTCCTTCCAACCCTCCCAATCCTCCTCACAATTTACTATTCACAGGGTTGGGAGGGTTGGAAGGAGGCCCGGGGTACCCCTCCTTCCAACCCTCTCAATCCTCCTCACAGTTTACTATTCACAGGGTTGGGAGGGTTGGAAGGAGGGGTACCAACCCTGCAACCAAACGAACTAAACTGCGAGGAGGATTGGGAGGGTTGGAAGGAGGGGTACCCCTGGTTGGGCCAACCCAACCCTGCCCAATCCGGCAACCAAACGAACCCTAAATGGTGAAAAAGTGAGAGGCAAAACCTATTGCAAGCGGCCAACTACATGACTCGATGCGATAGTAGGTCGTAAGCTGCACTTGCTTCAAAGCTAGCAAACATGGGCTTGACTCCCTAGCAGCTCACTAACAAACATGGATTGGACACCAAAGTAGCCTACATGCACACCATGTTAGTGCCACTGGCAGCCAACACACCTTGCTTAGTAAACTTACATGTTGGGGGTTCTTCTGATTCAAATAAAGAAAAATCATAATAACATTTCAAGAATTTATTTGATGTTAATAAAGTGAGTTGTTTTATCTTTATAAATTTAGGTGAAAGCACTTTTAACTGGACAATGACTAGTTGCCAACGGCTGCCTCACATATGACATCTGCCTCCATTATTGGATGGGATATTGGGAAGTATACATATTCTTATAACAAAGTTGCAGGATGGGTGCACTTACCCATTCCAAGTGATGGCTTGTCAAAAGTGGATGAAACAACAATATATGTCTTTAAGGATGTGTTTGGTTGGCGGGTTAATGCGGGTTAAACTGGTAGAGGGTAACCCGTTTTTGTGTTTTGGTGTTCGGATAGAGAGTTAAACTGGGGGTGAGTTAGAAGTGGGTTTGGGGTGATATGATTGTATTGGAGTTTGAAAAAGTGAGTAGTTATTGTGATGTGATTGTATTGAAGTTTGGAAAAAGGAGTAGAAGTGGAGTAGTTTATAATTTTTATATGATATGATGGTATAATATATTATTTTTTGATAGGATTGATGATGTAAAATTGATTTATTTAATTTTTTAAAAAAGGAATAAAGCGGGGCCCACAAGGAGAGAGGGGGATGTGGGTTAAGGGGAGTAAACTCCCATAACCCGCAGGTAACCCGCGAACCAAACGCTACCTAAGGGTTTTGTTTGGTTACCAGAATGGAGTGGGCTGAGGTAACCTCGTGTGAATAGTAGCTGTTTAGATGGTTACGATGATCGGAAGAGGTTGGAATACGGAATGTGATGCGATGTCACATTGATTTGTGATGGAATTTCAATCCCGGAATGGAGGGGGTAAAGCAAGTTACCTCTGGATAATCTGATAACCAAACGGAAGGATTCGTTTAATGACATGGAGTGTTGCACATGTTGACATTTTATTATATTTCAAATACTTTTATTACTTTGTTAAAAACATAAAGGTGTATTTATTTTATATTTATTGATGCATGAACTTTATTTGATTAGCATCAATGAGCATGTGATTTATATCATACGTTTTTTGCATGATAACTTATTAGTGATATTATATCACTATCATGTTTTCTAATTCTTTACATGGTTATGATTTATTGTCAATATATTCATAATAATATCATTAATATATTTTTTAAATCTTTTGTGTAACGCATGCATGTTGCATGTTACACATATTATCTTATAATACTAATGATGGATGTTGTGCACATTATGACAATATTGAATCCTCTTTATTACATTTTAATACGTTATTTTATGAATGATTAATATTCAAATTGAATGGAGGATTTAATTGATTGTTTTGAATGTGTAATATTCTCTTATTGTGTATCTATATAAAGGGGCCTATAGCATTGCTTTGAGAACACACAACACACAATTATTCTATCCCTTCTACTCTTTTGAGTGAGTCTATTCTTGAAGGAACGATATATTATTACTCAATAGATCTCGATGTTGGTATGTGTATACCCATTGAGATCTCGCCGTTGTATCCTGGAGAATAGTCGTACCAATACCGATTGCACCATCGGAATCTCCGTGGGGGTACGAATCTATTCTTAAGGTCAGTGCATTTTGCACGCCTCGGCAAGTTGGTTCGTCTCATCAAATCCGATATTATCTAACCCTCAGATTTTTATACATTCATATTTATATCTTAAATTTCACCTACAGCACACTACCTCTAACTATGACAAACGTGGTGTTTATATGCAACATGTTCAAGCTACATTGGGTGCTAGTTGTGAGCATATTATATATGGAACTCATCCATGATAATGGATACAGTTCAAGCTACAATGCCATCCATTACTTGTTGTATTGTGTTTTAGATGAGTTGTGTGGCCATTATTTTTTTAATACACAACTTACAGACATTGATGGAGAAGAAAAAAAAGGAGCACTTTCTTCTTTACAGGTTTCCAGAAGTGCATATGGTACGTTTTAACGTCTAGGGACTACATCCTAAACAAGGACAACAAAGTTTAACTTTATTTTTTGTTAATTACTATAAAAAAAAACAAGAAATATAATTGGCACTGACGCGTGCACGCATAATGAAGATCTGGTATCTTCCTATAATGAACCTTAACCAAAAGCCCTAAAATAAAATAAGTGGAATTAGCACATATACTAATCTAAGCAACCACCAATTAATAATGCCATCCAGCCGTGATTTGAATCAATAGCCCCATCCACACATTTTATTTCTTTGTTGGGTTTTTATCAGTTGTGCCACTATGAGATATTGCAATTTCAGTTACGCCCCTCCCTTTTTTGGAATATCAATCATGCCTCTATCTTCTTGCAAAATTCACAGTTCTACCCTTCTGTTAAAATAAAGTAGGGGCATAATTGATATTACAAAAGGGCAGAACCGTGAATTTTGCAAAAAGATAGGGGCATAACTGATATTCCAAAAAAGGGAAGGGCAAATCTGAAATTGTATATCTCAGAGGGGCACAACCGATAAAAATCCTTCTTTATTAATCTCGTCCAGATCTACAAACGCCAAATATTTAGGTTGGTATACTCGTATCTAGATGGGAATTAATCGAATGTATGATTTTTTTTTGTTATTGCTATTTTTTTACCTAATTTTCTTATATCAAGATACCAGTCATTACATAGAAATTGATGAGAGATGGGCAACAAGCTGCGCTGCTATTAAAAAAATGAGGATTACTACTCGCATAATCTTTTTTACTTTCATAATTACGTGCCGAACCTTCCGTAAATCCGAGTCAACAAATTAAGGCAAAGTTAATTTAGAGTTTATGTTGGCTTTAACTATTGCCTTTATTCTCCTCATTACAACTAGTTAATAGCAGTGACGAATTGTGGCAATTGAAAGTTTTAGTTATGCATTTTTCTTTTGTAACAAGCTTTTAGTAGCAAAAAAGTAAGAGATATTTTAGTTATAAATTCGTTAAACATCTCCTAATAAAATTTCCTATGGTAGAGCAGTAACGACGAATGCATTGTTGATATACATATTGTGTACCCTACTTTAGGCAATCGATTTTGTGTGACAATTAAACCGTCGCAAGTAAAAAAATTCTATTTCTACAATTATAGAAACCGGTGGTGTCCAAATCGTCGCTACAACATATTTTTCTAAAATTGTGTAATTTCATATTTAATTCTATTATGATTTTTTTATTGATTGGGTGATAAGATTCTCTTAGATGAAAGTACTTATACCTCATGTTTAAAGTAATTCAATATATATTCAACTTATTTTAAAAAGAAAACTATCCGCTATCAGAACATTTGTCCATCTCGTAGTAATGGAAAATTCGTTGTCCGAAGCTAGCACTACAAGGAAAATAAATTGTGGCTATAGAACTATGCCCATTGATATAGGGTTTGTGACCACACAATTGGGATCTGGCTACAACACATCGTGACCAGTAGCCGTAGCTACAAGTCTCATCGCGAGAGTTTTCTAACCACGAATATGTCGTGGTCACTACAAGCATCCACAGAACTTGTCGTGGCCACAACTCTTATATGAAGACGTAGGCCACAGATGTAGTGACGAAAACTAGTGGCTACGGAATTATCGTGACCACAAGTTTCCATAGCAACATTTATAGCTACAACTCATTTTTCTTACAGTGTAGACATTTCGTAGCTACAGGAAGTTTGAGGAGAATCCGCACAAAGTTGCTTACTCGAAAAAAGTTAAAGTGACACCTTTATTAGACGTCATTTTGCGAGCATGTTGGTAAAGCTTTCATGAGGACACCACTATAAGAAAACTGTTGATTTACTAGTATACATACGCGACCATCCACAAGTTGTACGTCTATGATCGTAGTACGTCTTGCGACCGCAGACTCACAATCTATGGTCGTATATTTGAAAGTGTGTTCGCAAGATGAAGCGGACACTTTCGCGCTCATAATGCGACCACTAGTGGTCTCAAATTTTTACTAGCAATCTTACGACTACATGTGCTCGCATTGTCTGATATGTATGCAGGTAAAATACGTCTTCATCCAAATCACTCATAGTGTGGATCATCTGCTACATAGTGGATCACAACAGATTCTGCAACAATGCCCGGAGCCGTTTGATCAAGATCGAGTGGTTCACATGAATTCGTACTTTTTCGTGGGTCTGTACCGTACAAATTCATGTGAACCGCTCGATCTTGATCGAGCGACTCCGAACACTGCTGCAGAATCTGCTGTGATCCACTCTACAACAGACGATCCACCTCCCATCACTCGACGTGATCCCATGTGGAGCGGAAACACGTGTCGATTCCTAAGCCACACTCGGGAGGTATGTGCAGATTTGGACGAAGGCGTATACATTGTCCTGATGCGCGTAGAAAAATGGTGTCAACAGTATTATTGTGAGCAAGAGGAGATTTGTTCTCTTCTTCCTCGCTATGCTGCTTGCTTGCTGGTATCCGAGGACAGATAGAATGCATGAGATGAGATGGAAAGGGGTGCCATCTTTTGTCACTTTGCCCTTTGAGATATCGTTTTGTCTGCTGTGTGCTGCACTGTTAGGATTATGATTTTTGAAGAATTACAGTTATAATTTTAAATACAGTGGTTTCGGATTTCAATATAAAAGTTCTAATAGAAATAGGATTATGGGTTTTATATTAATATCTGAACCTGCAAACAGAGATATGACCAAAACTCATTTTAAGAGAGAGTGAGAGAACGAAAGAGTTATACTTGTTCTTTCCAGTATTCATATTTATCAAACTATAAAAATATGGCTCACACTTGTATTCATATTCTTTGGACATGCACCTTCTCTCTAAAATTAATGAATATGAAGACGAAGACTATCCATACTCATTTTCAACCTCTGAATTGACTGATTATCTCTCACGACTATCGGAATATATACATACACACACATATATATGAGGAAAGAGATCATGCTCCATGGAGTAGGTAACTTATCTACTTCATTTCTTTTTTTTTCACTTTTTTTATTTTTTTATGAAAAATACTTCCATGGATTTTCATAACTATATCCCTCTAATATGTCATTCAAATTATGTCAGAAACAGAGACTCTTATGCCCACCATCCGGAACAGGTAAATTACAGTAAATCAGAGACCGTTAAAATTACCTGTTCCGGATGGAGGGCATATGAGTCTCTGTTTTTGATGGAATTTGAATGACATATTAGAGTGATATAGTTATGAAAATAAATGGAAGAATTTTTTAAAAAATAAAAAACGTGAGAAAAAAAATGGAATGGAGTAGGTAAGTTACCTACTCAATGGAGTAGAATCTCTTTCATATATGTATATATATGGAAAAAAGTAAGAATTTCCTTAGGGAGAGCTAACTTGGCTCCTCCCATCTAATTTTTAAATTTTTATTTTTTTAAATAAATCCATGGGTTTTCATCATTATATCACTATATTATGTCTTTTCAAATTTCGTGCGAAACAGAAACTCCTACAACCTTCATCCAGGTAGTCATTTCTTAATTGTTGCAGAGTTGTTGAATTCGACCCGGTCTGGATGGAGACCGTAGGAGTCTCTAATTCACACGAAACTTGAATGATATAATATAGAGATATAGTTATGAAAATTCACGGAAGCATTATTCAAAAAAATTACGAAAAATGTGATAGAGGAGCCAAGTTAGATCCCCCAGGGGCAACCCCATTTTACATACATACATACATACATACATATATAAATACATACATACATACATACATACATACATACACACACATATACACACAAACACAAGTTAAATGGGGTTTGCCACCACGCCATATTTCATGATTTTTTTGTTTTTTTGAGAATACCACCATGTATTTTTATCAATATATCCTTTTAATAAACAATTCTAAATTTGTCAAAAATAGATACTTTTATTCCCTCCATCTAGAACATATAATTTTAATGCTATTGAACTTGTTGTAATCAACTTCTTCTATATGGAGGGTATACGAGTCTCTATTTCCGAAGAAATTAGAATGTCATATTAGAAGGATATAATAATGAAAATACATGATAATATTTTCCTAAAAAATAAAAAATTTCACCAAAATATGGTGCGTGGAAGCCCCATTAAACTATATATATAGGGTTAGGAGGTATCCATTAAGATGCATGTAAGTTTGCATGCACGGGTGTCACAAACGTCTCTTTTTCGATTTTTTTGAAATGAATCCTCAGATAATTTAAATACGAGTAAATAAGATAGTTGTACTGCAACGCCGTCCGGATACAATCCAAATGTTGCAAGGTTTCTCGCATGATGGAAACCCCATTAAACTATGTACATAGGTTTAGGGGGTATCCATTAAGATGCATGTAAGTTTGCATGCACCAGTGTCACAAACGTCTCTTTTTCGATTTTTTGAAATGAATCCTCGGATAATTTACGAGTAAATAAGCTAGTTCCGCTGCAACGCCGTCCGGATGCAGTCCAGATGTTGCAAGGTTTCTCGCATGATGGACACATGCAGATAACGAAGTTAATCCAAAAGAGGTTGCATAGGAAGTTGCAGATAGGTAATTGGAATATTGGCACTTTGACTGGTAAATTGATGGAGATAGTTGATGTGATGGTAAGAAGGAACACATATATTATGTTTACAAGAGACAAAATAGGTTGGAGAGAAAGCAAGGGAGATGGATAAGACATGCTTTAAACTTTGGTATTCAGGTAAAGATAAGGGTAGAAATGGTGTTGGAGTGGTTGTTCATAAGGATTTGAAGGATTGTGTGGTTGAGGTGCAAAGATCTGAGGATTGGATTATATTGCTAAAAGTGGTGTTCAAAGAAGAAATTCCGAGTGTCATCTCAGTTTATGCATCACAAATTGGTTTAGATGGTAGGATTAAACAATCTTTTTAGGAGAATTTGGATAAGATTATGCAAGGAACCTACAAGGAGAGATAATTTGCCTCGGTGGAGATCTTAATAGACATGTGAGAAAGGATGCTTTGGGGTATGCTAGTGTTCATGGAAGATATGGCTTCGACGATAGACTTGAAGAGGGAAAAGTCTTTGGATTTTGTAACAGTTTATGATCTTTTCATTGTAAATACTCTCTTCAAGAAGAGGGGGAGCATTTAATTACATATAAGAGTGACTAGAGTAGAACACATATAGACTACTTTATGTTGAGAAGAAGAGATCAGTTATGTTGCAAAGACTGCAAAGTAATCCCAGGAGAGAGCCTGACCACTCAACATTGTTTGTTAGTCATGAATGTGCAAATAACAAGGTTAGTAAAGAGAAAGAGGATTTCCAAGATCACTAGAACAAGATGGTGGAATCTTCAATTGAAGCAATCAAGCTTCAGGGAGAAGGTTTTAGAAGACTTATCTTGGGATTATAAGTGCTAATGAGATGTGGGAGGCGGTAGTATCTTGTATCCGAAGGGTAGCCAAAGAGATGCTAGGCGAGTCAAAAAGAGGAGCTCCATGCCAAAAAGAGGCTTGGTGGTGGAGTGGAGGGGTGCAAGAGACGCTCAAAATAAAAAAGGCTTGCTTTAATGCTTTATTTAAGGATAGAATAGATGAAACTATCAGAAATTACAAAATAGCTAAGAAAGAAGCAAAGAAGGCAGTAAGCGAAGCTAAGTCAAAATCTTATGAAGTTTTGTATAAAAATCTCGATTCTAAGGAGGGTCAGAAGGATATATTCAGGTTGGCTAAAGCAAGAGAAAGAAAGACTAAAGATCTTTCTCAAGTGAGATGCATTAGGGATGGTGAAGGTCATGTGCTTGTTACTCAGAAGGATATAGAGACTGGAATGGAAGCAATACTTCCGTAATTGAGGAAGGAAATAGAGAGATCACTTTGGGAAATCTAACTAGTAGTGAAAGTTACTTGAATTGTGCAAGCTACTGATGAATACAAAAGGAAGGAAGTAGAGGAGGCTTTGAAGGTTATGCGACATGGAAAAGGTGTAGGACCTGATGACATTCCTGTAGAAGTTTGAAAAGTTTTAGGTGATCGTGGTTTGACTTGTCTTATAAATTTATTCAATGTTATTTGACGAAGCAAGAAAATACATGAAGAACGGAGGAGAAGCATCGTGTTGCCTCTTTATAAGAACAAAAGAGACATTCAAAATTGTTCAAATTATAGAGGTATCAACCTGATGAGTCACACTATGAAAATTTCGGATCGTTGATCTAAAGAAGGTTGAGGCAAGTTTACAAAGTAAAAGAAAATCAATTCGGATTCATGCCATGTTGATCAGCTATTGAAGCCATCGATTTGCTGAGGAGAACAATAGAGATTTACATAGCTAAAAGGAAAAACCTCTATACTGTTTTTATTAATTTAGAAAAGCTTATGATTCTGTCTCATGGAGATATTGTCTAGAGTTTTGGAGAAGAGACAAGTACTTATCGTAAACATTAACCTCATAAAATATATGTATGATAGGGCTTCATCTTGTGTAAGTATACAGTCTTGGAAGATTGACTATTTTGACATCAACACTAGTCTGCATCAATGTTCAACTTTGAGCCCATTCCTTTTTACTTTGATTTATGGACGAGTTGACAAGTCACATTCAGAATGAAATACCTCGGTGTATGTTATTTCCTGATGATATTGTGTTGATTGATGATACTATAGATGGAGTAAATGAGAAGTTTGAGGTCTGGAGACATGTTTTGAAGATTAAAGAATTTTGTATAATTAGAGCTAAGACTGAATATATGGACTGTACTTTTGATGGAAGCAATGATGAAGGACCCGATGCTATGATTAGTGATGATAACATTCAGAAGAGAAATTCTTTTAGATACTCGATCTATTTTGCAATATGATGGAGAAATTGATGGAGATGTCACAAATAGAATGAACACATGTTGGCTAAAGCGGAGAGGAGCCTCTACCGTTCTCTGTGGTAACAAAATTCCTTTGAAAATCAACGAAAAGTTTTACAAAGCAGCTGTGAGACCTACTATGGTCTATAGATCTTAATGTTGGCCTGTGAACCATAGACATGTGCAGAGAATGACAATAGCATAAATGAAATGCTAAGGTAGATGTGTGGACACACACATAAAGATCGGATTCGAAATGATGCCATAATGAAAGTGGGTGTAGCTTCGATCGAAAATAAGATGCACGAAAATCCCTTAAGGTAGCTTGGCCATGTACAAAGGAGATCAACTATTTCACCTTTCACCTGTGAAGAGATGTGAGTTTTGGAATGTTGAGACGGCTAAAAGAGGACGTGGAAGGACCAAGAAGTGTTGGAATTAGACTACATGGAGGAATCTTAGTTTTTTGGATCTAAACTCGAGAATGACCCAAGATAGATCTGAATGGAGGTGAAAAAAATCTATGTAGCCAACCCTACTTAAAGTGGGAAAAGGCTTTGCTGTTGTTGTTGAATCCTCAAACGATTTACTTATAATATTAAGTGGATCTCGCATTACAAATTTCATTGTAAAACAAACATTCCTACCATGTCCATCTAAAGAGGTCAATTTATGAGATCATTAAAATTTGACTTTATAAATGGATTAGTAAGAAGCTTCGAATTAAGATCAAATTTGAATGAGCTCAGTGATATATTATGATATGAATCCCTCAAGGATTCAATTTTTAAAAATGAAAAAAATTTGACATTTGTTGGCACCAGTGCATTAAGACTTACATACACCTTGGTGCTTACCCATCAACCAGTGTGCATGTGTGTGTGTATGTATGCATGTATGTTTGTGTGTGCGCGCACCACATTCGTGCATGCGTGTGTGTTTAATGGGGTTCCCCCATTCTTATTTCTTAAGGTGTTTTCTTTGGGGGATTGATTCCAATAGATTACACCATGTTATTATCCAAATTTCGTGAAAAATAAAAATTCTTAACCCATCCATTAATAAAGGATCCATTTCAACAATTTTGAGACCATAAAAAATTGACAATCTTGAAAGAATGGATATGAGTCGTGAATTGAGTCAAAATTTGAATCAGAATATGGTGTCATATAGTGATCTAACTCCCCTAATGTGTTTTCATAAAATTCCTTAAAAAATAAGGAAATTAGGGATGGTGATAGCCAAGTTGGCTCCCCCATAGAGGTAGCCCCATTAAACCATACACACACAAGGACACATACACATACACACATGGCCCTTCCAATGAGACATTCTCCTTATCAAGTTTAGGAAGGCCACCGTATTTTGTAAAAATACCAACACTTTAGTAAAAAAAAGTAGATAGTTTGTACTATAATTACATGTTAAATACGAAACTGGATATTGTAAAGTACAAAACTGCACATTGTATTTTTTTTGCCAAATGCATACACCAAAACTACAGATTATAATAAATTATTTACTTATTTTACTAAACTGTTGGTATTTTTTACTAAAATTCTGTGGCTTTCCTGAGCTCAGTAAGGACCACATCCTATTTGAAGTTTTCCTATATATAAGGAGCACTTCAAATGAGATTGGAGCTCACCAATTTCATGGTAGGCCATCAATGAGATCCATATGATCTTGATACCATGGGTGCTCCCAAAATATCCAAAAGGATAGTTCTGTCATCGCGATTCATTTAATTTGAATTTAATAGCTTTGGTTTACTATTTTAGATTTGTCTGTATTTGGTATTTTTTTAATACCTTTATTAATTAACTTCCAATTTCGTTCTCAATGATTTGATTTTAACCACATATTTGTAATCTCCAATGAATCTTTATAGAAATAATTTTCGTCTTTGTAAATTTGTTGATAGATTTTTCTCTTTCTCAGTCAATGATCTTAGTGAAATTTGTATGTTCTTTGTAAAGTTTGTTTGATTCTTTGTAAAAATGACACTTTGTTTTGTAAGTTTTTGTGTGTAGGAAGCAATAACTGCAATATATGTGCTCCCTTTGTAAAATTCATTCTTTGTTTGTAAAAATTTTCATCTATTTGTAAAATTTTATTCGTGATTTATAGATATGAGGAAGAACTTTATAATTTTTTTTAGTTTTACAATGAAGAATCAATTTGTAATATTCACATTCCCTTTGTAAAATATGAGCTATCTCTGTAACAATCGGCAAAATAAAAACTGATTAGTAATTTATTAACAATTTTTTAGAAATGAAAACATGTAACAAATAAATACACGTTTGTAAATCAATACAAAGTTACGTAAAATACCTATCAATTATGTGGAAAACTATCAACAATGTAAAACAAAACAACATGCTCCAAGCCACATCCCTCCTCCATAGTTAGTATGCATAGCCCCTCTGGCTCTAGGTCATGTCCCTACTCCAGATCGACGTCACTCCTCCTCCACCTCCCCTTCCTCCCATGGTGCCTCTGCCACGACACTAGCACGTATCACCGTCCCATCTCTACATCTCGATTCGATGATGTCCTCGTTGACAACTAGATCTACTATGGGACGCGATGATATACAATGGCATGGAGGATCTCATTGCACGTGCACGTCTTCTCCCTCGATGTCATGAGGACGTCCTCATAGACAACAAGTTTTTTCGGATATGCCCCTTGTCCTTTGCATCGTCAACTGTACCATCCACAGATTTTCAAGTTTGCATCACCCAAATCTCCATGTCATCGTCGATGTCAATGTTGAGAGAGTGAGATAGATAGATGAGAGATGAAATAAATTAGGTCATATAGTTGTCACATTCTATATTTGGAGTGTGTCAAAATACCCAAAACGAGTTTTCATGCGTTCAGGAAATATAATTATTATGTCATTATTTACATCATTGTGATTTAAAATAGAGGGATAAGATTGAGGGATCAACATAAAGATGATGAGCTCCAATATCATCTGACGTTACTCATCCACACATATGGAAATTATCCAATGGACAATGTACCTATTGCACTCATTTTTTTTACTAATGTTTCCTATCATTTTGAGTTTAATGGTTATTGGTTTACATATGTTATATCATACTCTTATTATTAATAATCATTTTCACAAAAATAAAACCTTAAATTCATAAGAATTGATCATTAGTAAGAATAGAAAAGACACCGCTAATACAAATAAAGATACAATTATTTCATATTAATGTAAGTTTTTTTTGTGAAAATGGTTATTAAGAAGAATATGATATAATAGTTGTAATCCAATAAGTATTATGCTCAAAATGTTAGAAATATTAGTAAAAAGCAGTGTATCCATTACAATTCTAATGGGTACATGACTAGGGTTGAGCATTGGGCCGTGCTAGCCCGACCCGACCCGTTAAGCCTGGCCTGAACTCGAACCCGTTTAAATTTGGGTCGGGCTCAAGCCCAAAAAAAGAGCTCATTTCTAAAATGGACAGGGTTCAGGCTGAGTAGAGCCCGATCCGAAAACTTGGCCCGCACCTGGATTGATGCTCGATCCCAAACCTATATAATATAATATAATATATTTAACCCAAATCCCTCATGGGCCATCAAACCCAATCCCCCTCAAAACCTATCTCCACTCTCCAATGATACTACCATGCACCAGCATTTCAAAGTTTTGAAAAAATAAATAAAATGTACATGAAAAAAATAAAAAGTTTTTAAGAGAAAAAATCAAACATTACAAAGTTTTTTATCAAAATGCCATAGGGATGTCAAAATTCTTAGATTTACCGCTAATTTTTTAAAAAAATAAAATTTTTTAAAAAGACATTTCCATATCACCCGCTGTATTAAGCAATTAAAAAAACAAAGTTTTAAAGGGGAAAAAGTTACTGGACCGACCCGGCCCAAACCTGGCCCCCTTAACTACCGATCGGGTCCGGGTTTGGTTGGCCCATCTAGATGTTTTCGGGCCGCGACCCGACCTAAAATTCGAAAAAAAATAAACGAGATCGAGTTGGGGTCGATGCTCAATCCGGCCCGCCTGACCCGATAATCAACACTACACATGACCCATTAGATACACACATGTAAATATGAGGTTGAGAGCCTACATCATAATGTAAGTAACTTACCTATACTGACTCTTTTTCCTCTCTATTTTTTTATTTTTTTTAAAATGAATTCATGAGGGGTTTACTTAGAATATCAAGTGGAATATGTGTGTCAAATTTCGTGAAAATAGACATTCCTAACATGCCCTTCTGGAGGGCTCGATTTCAGCAATTCTGAGAACGTTAAAATTAGTCCGTCTTGATTAGAGGAATAGAAGTCTCAAATTAAATTGAAATTTAAATGAGAATGTGATGATATATAGTTATCTAAATAATCCTAGGCTTCATTTGAAAAAAAAATGAAAAAAAAGAAGAGGGGAAAAGAAGCAGGTGTAGGTAGGATACGTACATCATGATGTAGGTTCCCTTTTCTCTCCCTCACTATATACGGAAAAATGGGGCTATCCACACTTCTATTTTTTATTTTGAAGGTATTTTTCGATAACACTTAGGGGATGGATCGCTATATGACACCATGTTGTCATTCAAATTTTGTGAAAAACAAACATTCTTGAGCCATCCATCAAACATATCAAATTTTAACAGTCTCAAGAATATTTGTTCCGCACGAAATTTGAATGATAATATGGTATCATGCATCGATCTAAAATCCCCCATGTGTTATTGAAAATTTCTTTAAAAATAAAAAGGTGAGGGTATCCAAGTTAGCTCCTCCATGAGGATAATACTATTTCACCCATGTATGTACGTATGTAGATAGATATGCACGCGCAGACAAAGGGGGAGTAACTAACTTGGCTAAACTCCCACCACATTTTTTTATTTTTATGGTATATTTTAAAAACTCTTGTGTGGATTTAGATCATCTATTCCAGATATTGCCACTCAAAGTTCAATTTTTCTCGAGATTCATGCCCATCCACCATGCCTGTCGAAATTTTGATGGTCCCAAAATTTTTGAAATTGACCCCTTCCCAATAAACATATTAGGAGTTCCCATTTTTATGAAATTTGAATGACAACATCATGATAATAAGTGATGTAAATCCTCCCATGAGTTTTTAAATAATACCATGATTATTTTAAAAAGGTGTGGCAATAGCTAAGTTAGCTACTCTGTTGTAGCATAAATTACACACACATATAGGGATTTGGGAGCCAACACCCATGAGTAGGTAACTTTCCTACACCTACCCTTTCCCCCTCAATTTTTTTTGATTTTTTTAAAATAGATCCTTAGGAAATTTACTTAAAATATTAAATGAAATATATATTTCAAATTTTGCGTAAAACAAATTTCTAACATCTCCATCGGAAGGAGTCGATTTCAACAAATCTGAAACCGTTAAAATTCGCCTACCATGATGGATAAGTTGAAAGTCTCGAAATAATTAAGTTGAAATTTGAATGAAGGGATGATGATACATTATGGCCTAAATCTCCTAAGGGTTCAATTAAAAAAAATAAAAAATGAGGTAAAAAGATGTGGGTGTAGGAAGGTTACCTGCACATGGGTGTAGGCTCCATTTTCTCATATATACATGCATACATACATACATACATACATACATACATACATACATACATACATACATACATACATACATACATACATACATACATACATACATACAGAGGGGCGATCCTATGAGATGGGATTTTGTGAGATGGTGAGATGGGACATTCTGGAGCACAAGTTTCTGTATTCTCTCTCCTGCCTTTCTCTCTCCTAGTTGGAACTAGTGGTCCAGAATGTCTCATCTCACCATCTCACCAAAATCCCATCTCATAGGATCGTCCCTCCATACATACATACATACATACATACATACATACATACATACATACATACATATACATATAGGAGTGATCCTATGAGAACAAAAAATTGTGAGAGCATGAGAGGAATGATTCTAGACCACATGATTTTGTTTTCTCTCTCCTGGTCTTCTCTCTCCTGGGTGAATTATGTGGTCCAGAATCATCCCTCTCATGCTCTCACAACGTTTTGCTCTCGTAGGATCACTCCTCTCTCTATATATATATATATACCACGTGATTCTTTTCTCTCTCTCATGTCTTCTTTGTCCTAGTTGGATCACGTGGTCCAGAATGCATGCTCTCATGCTCTCACAGGTTTTAGCTCTCATAGGATCACTCCTATATTATATATATATATGGGAGCTGGGAGCCTACACATGGGGGTGTAGGTAACTACCTACATCTGACCTTTTTTCCATTATTTTTGAATTTTTTTAAGGAAATCTTAGGAGAATTTGCTTAATATATTGATGGGAATATGTGTTTCAAATTTCATGCAAAACAAACAATCTTAATATGTTCATTTAGGAGGGGTCGATTTCAATAATTCTAATATCGTTAAATTTTGGTAGTCTCGATGGAGATGATAGAGGTTCTGGATTAAGTTGAATTTGAAATGACACCATGATGATATAGTGATCTAAATATCCCAAGGTTTCATTTCAAAAAAAATTAAAAATAATGAAAAAGAGCAAGGTGTAAGTTACCTACAGCCCCGGGTGTAGATTACCTACACCCCCAGGTATAGCCTCTTTTTTTCTTATATATTGGGTAAAATATATATGCCTCCAAGGGAGAGCCAACTTGGCTACCCCCACCCTTATTTTTTATTTCTTAAGGTATTTTTTGAAAATACATGGATTATTTAGATCATTATATGACGGATTTAATGGGGTTGCCCCTAGGGGCAACCAACATAGCTGCCCCGCCCCCTTATTTCGATGTTTTTTATTTTATTTTTCGAAAAAATCGCCATGTATATTCATCCCCATATCCCTCCTATATGCCATTTGAATTTCGTCGGAAACAGAGACTCCTACGACCTCCATCGAGATGGTGTCGATTTAAAAAATCTTGTTACCATTAAAAAATGATTGTCTAGATGGAAGACGTAGGAGTCTCTGTTTCTGACGAAATTCGAACGGCATATAGGAGGGATATAGGGATGAATATACATGACAATATTTCGAAAAAATAAAGAAAACGTCGAAAATGGCGCGGGGACAGCTCCATTAACCTTTTATATGACACCATACTTTCATTCAAATTTCGTGTAAAATACATAATCCTAAGTTGTTCATCAAGATTGTTAAATTTTATTTGTCTAGAAATACTGAAATTGACTCATATTAGATGGACGGATTGAGAATGTTTGTTTTACATGAAATTTGAATAACAAAATATTGTCATCCAGTTGGCTAAATCTCTCCATATATTTTTAGAAAATACCCTACGTAATGAAAAAAAAATAAGAATGAGATAGCTAAGTTGGCTCCCCATGAGGGTAGCGACATTTAACCATACATACATACATTCATATGCACATAAATCGATTTCTAAGATGCTTC
Source organism: Ottelia alismoides (assembly GCA_037367405.1). Classification (NCBI taxonomy): domain Eukaryota; kingdom Viridiplantae; phylum Streptophyta; class Magnoliopsida; order Alismatales; family Hydrocharitaceae; genus Ottelia; species Ottelia alismoides. Next base: position 182,831 of record JAZKJV010000590.1, read on the forward strand.
TTTTATTTGTTTAGATGATAGAAACATACCTGAGAAAAGCATTAGTATCAGAAAATCAAGTCTACCAAGATCTCTCTCCCACCACCTAATGCAGTCATCCATTCTGCTTCACTCGTAAAGCTCATACATTGATAGTTATAAAGATTATTGTTAACGTCAAATATTTCACGTATTAGATAGGCCAGGAATGTTTAAGATTCTTGAATAGCTTGCATCCATTTGTCAGATATATCCTTATCCAGATGGAAGATACTCATTTTCCAGATAAATAGGCACACTTAAATATTACCATTTGTGTTAAACTCCAATATTAAGAGATAATGCAGCCTGAAATAGCCGTGAACATGAAAGACAAAATTTGCTCCAATCTTACTTGAAGGGTTAGATAACATCGTCATGGAACAAATTAAAGAATCCACATTGTAAAGTAGAATAAATTTTATTCCCAGATATCTCAATGGTTCACTTCATATATAGCTTGTCAACTAGAGCTGTCAGAAAATTCTCAGGTTCGACATTCGTTCAGATTCGGCTCGCTAAAATTCAGATTCGATTCAAAAATAAATGAATCGAACCTGAACACGAGGTTGGACTCGATTAAATAAACGAACCGAATCTCAAAAACATAGGTTCGCTCATGTTTGGTTCGTTAAAATTTCGATTATATACACACATATATACATAAAAGTGTGTGTGTGTGTGTGTGTGTGTGTGTGTGTGTGTGTGTGTGTGTATAGGAGATATTTCCAATGAGGTGCACCTTTCCTGGGTGCATGGAAAGCCCGCCATCCTAACCATCCGTAGTCAATCTGATGGTTATCATTAATGGCTCGTTATCTATATTTTTTAAATGTCGAAAAACCCATTATGGTCATTTTGGTATATTCTATATTTAGAATGCAACAAAATATCTCCTTAATTATCTCACATCTCTCTCTCTCTCTCCTGTCTCTCTCAATCGACGACGACTCTCTCTCTCTCTTGTCTCTCTCTCGACGACGGCATGTGGGAGGAGGCTGCTCCAACGTCCTCCGTCGCCTCCCCAACAGATCACGTTCACCTCCGTCGCGAAGATCATCGATGACGACATGTGGGAGGAGGCTGGTCGATTCCACAGGTTTAAACGTCGGAGATCGTGCTGGTGGATGTGAAGGTAAGCGGGGAGGGGAGGAGAAGGTTGAAGGAGTGCGTGAATGGAGGTGTGTGGGCGGAGGAGGACGTGCATGGAGGAGGTGGGTCGTGGAGGAGAAGGGCGGAGGAGGTGCGGGTAGAGAGGATGCTGGAGATGGAGGGCGTGCCCAGGTTTTTACAATATAATGACCTATTTTGCAATCTCGAGTTTTTTTTTACAATCCCAGATCGTATTTTACAATAGCATATCATATTTTTACAAATTTCAGACTATTTTTTTTACATTTATACGCGTGGAGGAGGTGGATCATGGAGGAGACGGTTGAAGGAGTGCGTGAATGGAGGTGTGTGGGCGGAGGAGGACGTGCATGGAGGAGGTGGGTCGTGGAGGAGAAGGGCGGAGGAGGTGCGGGTAGAGAGGATGCTGGAGATGGAGGGCGTGCCCAGGTTTTTACAATATAATGACCTATTTTGCAATCTCGAGTGTTTTTTTACAATCCAGATCGTATTTTTACAATATAAATGACCTATTTTGCAATCTGAGATTGTTTTGCAATCTCGAGTTTTTTTTACAATCTCAGATCTTATTTTACAATTGCATATCATTTTTTTACTAACTGTGATCTTATTATACAATGCAGGATGCAAAATTACAACAGGGATTCGAATTTTACAAAGATGCTTGGATTTGTGAAAAATGCACATAATAGGATCTGATGGATTTACAATTTTCATACAGATTTTACAAAACGTCCATGATCTTTTACAATAGTGTTATCAAAATTACAATTATTATAATATTAATATTGCTAATTGTGATTTTATTTTACAATGCAGGATGCAGTTTTACAATATCAAGCGGAATTTTACAAAAAAACCTGCTATTCTACATTGCGCGAAAATGCTACCATGTTGGTGAAAATTCAACAACTAAAAGGCAACAAAAAATACCAAATCAGACACGCTAAAAATGGAAAAATATAAAGACGAAATAAATTTCAAATTCGAAATTAAATTCAAATTTAAAACGAAAATGTATGGACTAAAATACCCTTTTGGATGAAGAACCGCTAGATCGAGATCTAACGGATCTCGTGATGGGCTTTCCATACACCCAGGAAAGGTGCACCTCATTGGAAGGGCCCTCTCTCTCTCTCTCTATATATATATAGGGACAATTTCAGATAAGGTGCACCTTTCCTTGCTATAAGGAAAGCCACCAATCTTGACCGTCTGATCTGGATCGACGGCTTTGATAGGTAGGTTATCAGCCCTTCGAAACCACTGTGAATACCACTCCCGGTTTTCTATTTTTGGTAAACTAATCAATGAAAGGCGGAATCAAATATATCAAAATCACAAAGACGTCATTAAGTAATCTACTTCCTATTTTTAGATTCGAGAATCAGGCATTTACTTTACCTAATTTTACCAATTTTTACGATATGTGGTTTTGTGTAGAGAGGTGTATTTCATTTTTTTCGTTTAATTTTTTGGTGTTCTCAGTCGTTCTTCGTCATGGAAGATCCGTCCTCTTCATCAGATGATGATTCTGCATCCGAGTTTATGTCAAACTTGTTGGAAGAAATCTACCAGGTTCATACATTATATTTATTTTTTGTTTGAATTATTTCGTATTGATCTACATTATCATGTTTTAAACAGGATAATGGCACCATAGATACAAGTCACGATAATTCTTGTGACGCCCCGCCCCTCCGGCTACCGAAACCGATGAGACGGGAGCGTCGGACCTACGGTCCAAATACGCCCATGATCTATGATACTCAGCAAACCATCTTATGCACATTAGATTGACATTTGAAATATAAATAACACTATGAGAATAATATGAAATGGAAATAAAATGCAATATCCATTCTGATTAATATTCATCAAGTCCATGTCCATGATATGAGATACATCAGAAAATCTCAAACTTTGTAGAAAAACTCTCCACATATCTTAATACAATGTCTCTCAGTAATAACATAAAATAAAGCGGAAGTAAATAAATTACTCTAAGTAGGACGCACCCTGTCTGATGCAAATATGACGAAGCAAAGTCTGATCTCCTCAAAGCCGCTACTATTGCGGCTGCTGCTCAGCTACACCTGTTGGGTTCACACAAGGGTAACGTTATGAGCAATTGCCCAGTAACGAGACAAATACTACAGTAACTCAGGTAGGAGGAAGCAAGGGATGTATGCTGAACTTATCTAAAAACGTAAGCATATAAGGTAGAAAGCGAGAAGGTCACCCAACTATTCTAATTCACCTCGGATCATACAACAACTAACTTTATTTATTGATTTATTGATAATTGAGTACTACTATAACGGTCTTGATATTTCAACAAGTTGGTTATGATCCATAATGGGTTGCAATTTCAGATTCCAGTATTCGATCATTGATCATTATTCATATTATTTTAGCATACGCGAGTACGCGACTCGCAGGCCTCCGCTAAGCGGGAACTTGGTATCCATCTTGAGTAAACCCTCAAGATCCTCTTTTCCATCATAAAAGGAATAAACCAAGACCTCATTCTCCAACTTCCAACCATATCCCGGAACACCTCTCACAATAATAATACTCGAAATAGAATTTGATGCGGCCACACCCAATTCTACTCCGAGTCTTAATATTGTGTATAAGTGCGAAACCAAGAATGCCAACCGTGTCACCTGCCTACTCCGTCGAGCGACTCCGGATGCTACCGGGCTGCTAGGTGCAACACGTCACCCAACTCGTCCGTTGGGGTCGCGACCTTCAAGGCATCTCCCCGGGACCCCAAGGGTGCATGCTAAATCCCTTGTGGTACCTATCTTCATTTACTCAATTCATTTATATATTACCGGTAGGAGAATACTTTCAATCCGCGGATAATTAGATGATCATCGTTCGTACAACACATAAAGTTTTCAAGATTCAACTCTATTATGATAATTCCATCAAGGTGAATATCCCACATCTAACTATTAAATGATAGTGACCATTGGTCATTTAAGTTATCTAATCTCATGGAATTTAATTGCGTAATCATCTTGTTAGTAATTGAGAAACTAAGCGATCTCGTCATATCAGTTAGTTAGGTAACAATAAAAACCTTAATGATCTATATATGCATCGAACCTATTTTTCCATCTGCGATATGATATCTTATATTCTTCCTCGTCTAATGGAATAATATGACGTTAAATCTCATAGTCATCAAGATTTCTGAAATTTGAGGATTATAATTACTCTTTAATAAGGAGGCATTACATGGCCTAATTATCCCTTCTAAGATAGTGTTTATTCTAACAGTAATGTTTAAACCGAAATCGTGTCTAAACAAAAACCAAGCATTTTCTAACGTTATGAGATAGCATTCAGTTGTAACGAGTCATCTTCCAATGTTACACTTGATCTGCCTATACTATGTCATAAAATCAATGGCTATGAAATAAGATAACTAACGTACCATGGAATTCTTATCAGACTTGGTGGCTATCAGAACTAAAACAACCGTACATGGCATGATACTTTATTTGTATTTTGTTTTAGCTTCGATCAATTAGAGATCCATCATTATTATTATTTTAATAGGTATGCAAAACACGATTGGATGGCTGTAACGTAACTAGTAGATCAATGTAAAATTAATTATATCATTAACATTACATTTGATATACCGTTTCTTGGAATGCAAAGCGCACCCCCGATAATATCCCTCTGCATGTTTCCGAAACATAACCGTTATATTCATGTAATAACAAATGGAAATGCATTAGTGCATATTATGTTTAGAGTAACGTGCATAGAAAAGAATCTAGCCTTTTAATAATAATATAACAAGAAGTATAGCCGTCTATGTGATTTGGTATATCATCAAGTGAGTTGGTGATGTATGCTTCATCATCAAATCAATGCCAATTGCCAAATGCATCATCATACGTTAGGACAGGACATACACAGTAATATACAAAGGATTTGACGAACATCATGTAACGCATCTCACCTATCACTGGATTTAAAAATATTGCATCACGGATTCTATTATGCCCGTAAGAATAGTCTGTATGGATAATCAAGAAACTACCCTTTCTCTATCTTATTATTGTTTTTTTTTCTCTGTATGTTAATCAACAATACATGACAATACACGAGTCATGTCATGAAACACCTAAGGTTTTAAAAGGTTCGAAACATAGGATCAAAAATCGTATCAAACCATCAACAAGAGAAAGGTATAATATCGTTACTAGTTTATGAACCACACCACATGGATAACCCAGGCTCCTAGTATGTTCAAGCATATGAGAAACAAAGTATGTGGAACCCAACAGCAAGAGGGGGTTAATCGTTACCTCCGAGGATGTTCCCTCGGGATCTCCTCTCACACGGAATGGTATTTCCGTCGCTCGATCGTAGTGCGGAGGCGTGCACCACGGTGACCTCGAGTTTTCCTACGTGATGGTGGTCGCGGATCTTCGATCGGAGCTCTTTCTCCGATGTCGACGACGGCCTTCCGATGACCAGACTGACCAAGATGGTGGTGCTCCAATGAGAGGGAAGGGTATGGTGGCTAGGGCTTTGGAGAGGGCAACCTATCATAGTATATTTATAGAAAGAGGGGTGTAAATGGATCAAGTTTCGGATCCGATTCGGATCCACATATAGATCTCGACCGTCCATCATAAAACATTGATATCTTGGGCTAGGAATGTCAGAATTTGATGTTCTTGAGCTCGTTGGAAAGATCTCGACGAAATCTACAAAGAGGCATGATTATTTGAATTTTTTGGATGTCTTAAATACTCCAGATTTTTGGAAAACGAAAATATGGGATTTTACATCATAAAAATCTTAAAGGAAGTCTCGTCCTCGAGACGTAGGATTTAACATATAAGTTTTGAATGAGATGTAGATTCAGGCATAAAAATCTTAAAGAGAGCGGAACCCATAAAAATCTTAAAGAGGATTGAAGTAGGGTTTCGTGAACATACCTTCAAAAAGATAGTGGTATTTCTGTCGCATATCTGCCTCAGGCTCCCAAGTAGCCTCCTCAACATTCTGACTTTGCCACAATACCTTGACTAAAGGGATGTCTTTCCGTCGTAACCTCTTGACTGCCCGGTCTAAAATCTGCACGGGTGCCTCAGGAAAAGACAAATTTGGTTCAACCGCGAGATCCTCATAGCTAATCACATGTCGAGGGTCTCGAATATACTTCCGGAGGTTTGACACATGGAATACATCGTGCACGCCTGCCAAGTGAGGGGGGAGTGCTACTCGGTATGCTACCTTCCCAATACGAGATAAAATCTCGAAAGGGCCAACGAACCGTGGTGCCAACTTGCCCTTGACACCAAATCTCTGAATACCTTTCATTGGAGATACTTTTAAGAATACAAAGTCTCCGTTATCAAATTCAAGATCACGACGTCTCTGATCAGCATAGCTCTTCTGACGGCTCTGTGCAGTCAATAGTTTCTTCCTAGCTGTTTCCACTGCTCTTGTTGTGTCCTCGATTATCTGAGTGGAATAAATACCCTTGTCACCCACTTCCTGCCAACACAAGGGAGTAGTGCATCTTCGCCCATACAATGCCTCAAAAGGTGCCATACCAATACTAGCATGGTAGCTGTTGTTATAGGTGAACTCCACTAAAGGAAGGTGATCCTTCCAAGATCCTTGCCACTCAATCGCACATGCTCTGAGTAGGTCTTCAAGGGTTTGAATTGTCCTCTCTGATTGTCCGTCAGTCTGCGGATGATAGGCTGAACTAAGACATAGTTCGGTTTTTAGGGCCTTCATGAATTCTCCCCAATAATGCGATGTAAAACGAGAGTCTCTATCAGATACAACCTCCTTGGGAATCCCATGCAAGCGAATAACATGCTGAATATATAACTTGGCCAGATCTACCGGAGTGCATGTCATGTTCACGGGAATGAAATGTGCAGACTTGGTCAACCTGTCCACAATAACCCAAATGGCATCATGTCCACCTACTGTACGAGGCAAGGATGTCACGAAGTCCATAGAGATACTCTCCCATTTCCACAACGGAATAGGAAGTGACTGTAACAAGCCAGGAGGACGCTTGTGCTCTGCCTTCACCAATTGGCACGTAAGGCAACGAGTAACATATTCTGCAACATCTCTCTTCATCCCCTCCCACCAGAAGTGTTGACGGAGGTCTCTATACATCTTGGTGCTCCCTGGATGGATAGATAATCTAGAACAATGAGCCTCATCTAGGATGTCTCTCCTTAACTCGCCATCATCAGGGACACAGACACGGTCCCCCTTCCATAAGATGGACTCACATACTCTGAATCCATCAGTCTCCTCCTTCAGGCATCGATGGAATAAGTCTTGTAATTTTTTATCTGTTTGCTGACCATGCACAATCCTATCCCATAGTCCACTATACTTGGCAGGTACAGTTACAGCGTCTGTAGTACTGTCAAAGGGGTGCCACTCACTAAGTGCTGCGAGCATATCCCATGTCTGTAGCCATGTTGCGGTGCCCTCGGTATGTGCTCTTCTACTCAAAGCATCTGCCACTACATTCCCCTTACCCGGATGGTAAGAGATAGTGCAGTCATAATCCTTCAACAGCTCCATCCATCGCCTTTGCCTCATATTCAACTCTCGCTGGTCAAAGATATATTTGAGACTCTTGTGATCTGTAAAAATCTCAAATGTGACCCCATATAAATAGTGACGCCATATCTTCAACGCGAAGACTATAGCTGCCAACTCCAAGTCATGGGTAGGGTAGTTCCGTTCATGATTCTTTAATTGTCGTGATGCATATGCCACGACATGACCACGTTGCATCAACACGGCTCCTAAACCCTCCTTTGATGCATCAGTATACACTGTAAAGTCTAAGGGGCCTGAAGGAAGGGTGAGAATCGGAGCACTGGTCAGTCTTTCTTTCAACGTACGAAAGCTCAGCTCGCACTTGTCACTCCAAAAGAAAGGGACATCTTTCTGTGTCAGACGAGTAAGGGGTAGAGCTAGCTGCGAGAAGCCCCTAACAAAACGCCTGTAGTAGCCGGCGAGGCCTAAGAAGCTGCGTATCTCGGTAACTGTCTTGGGCTGCTCCCAGGACATGACTGCCTCTATCTTGGCTGGATCAACCGCCGCCCCTGCTCCTGAAATTACATGACCGAGGAAAGCTACTTCGGTAAGCCAAAATTCACACTTGCTGTATTTTGCATACAACTTGTGTTCTCTGAGTGTCTCAAGAATAATACGCAGATGCTGCTCATGCTCATGCTCATCACGTGAGTAGATTAAGATATCATCAATGAACACCACCACAAAACGATCTAAGTATGGACGGAAGATTCTGTTCATCATGTCCATGAACGCAGCAGGGGCATTCGTGAGTCCAAACGGCATAACCACAAACTCATAGTGGCCGTATCTGGTACGAAAAGCAGATTTAAGCACATCCGCATCCTTAATTCTCAATTGATGATAACCCGATCGTAGGTCAATCTTTGAGAATACCGCTGCACCTTGCAATTGATCGAAAAGATCATCTATTCGTGGAAGTGGGTAACGGTTCTTTACCGTCCTTTTATTCAATTGCCTATAGTCGATGCACAAGCGCATAGACCCATCCTTCTTCTTTACGAAGAGGACCGGTGCTCCCCAAGGTGAGGTACTGGGACGTATAAATCCCTTTTCCATTAACTCCTGCAGTTGTACTTTGAGTTCCCTGAGTTCGGCTGGTGCCATTCTATATGGAGGGATGGAGATCGGTTGCGTGTCGGATATCAAAGTAATCTCGAACTCGATCTCCCTTTCTGGTGGTAGTCCAGGTAATTCCTCTGGGAATACATCAGGAAAATCTCGTACAATTTTGACGTCTTCAATCATACGATCTTCGACGGGTAACTCCACAATATGGGCGAGAAAACCTATACAACCCTGATCGAGCATGTGTTGGGCCTTCAATGCCGAAACATATAAGACCTCACTATCTGAGGTACGTCCATCAAACTGAAAGGTAGGTATGCCTGGGAGATGGAACACTATCGTCTTCTCGAAGCAATCAAGGCATGCGTGATAATGCTCGAGCCAATCCATACCTAGGATGATATCAAAATCTTCTAACTGAATGAGTAAAAGATATGCGGGCAATATGTGTCCGCCGATCTGCACTGCTACATTCTCCACTGCTTGTCGCACTATGAATAATTGGCCCCCTGGGCCCTTTATGTAGTATGGAGATGGAACACAGACTGGCTCTTTATCTAACTTGGGCACTAATCGATGTGCTAAAAAGGAGTGCGTAGCTCCCGAATCAAATAAAGCATGTAATGATATACCATGCACTGAAATCATACCTCGCACTACAGCTCCTGAGGCGTGGGCCTGCTCCTGTGTGATTGCGTTCAACTGTCCTTGAGGCCGTGGAGGGGCGTTAGAACCTGCAGCACTGAAGGTTGGTCGTGGTGGAGGGCGTTGAAAACCTCGACCCCCACGGCGGGAAACTGATCCGTGTGACTGTGCAGAAGAGAAAGTTGGTCGTATACTTGGTGGGTGGCCACCTGAGTTGCTGGCAAGCAAAGGACACTTGGCCTTGAAATGGCCCGGCTGTTGGCAGTGGAAACATCTGCGATCTCCTGGCAGAGAGAAGGATCCTCCTGAGACAAGGCTAGCACCTCCTGTCTTACGGCTCTGCGAGTGTGTCGAAGAGCGGAAGGAAGTAGTACCACGGCTCGCCAAACCCTGCCCCAAAGTAGGTGTAGGGGAAAATCTGCTAACAGTAGGAGTAGTAGCCACTGGGTGGAAACGACGCTCTCTACGAGCTCTGTAGAAATCTCGATGAGCAGATCTCGTGGGCTGAGATGGTTGGAAATGTGATGGACTCCCCTGAAGTCGACTCTGGGTTGCCTCCATCTTGGTAGCTTTAGCAGCTACCTCCTTGATGGAAGTGAAATCTAATGCAGATAGCTGGTGCTGCACATCATCACGTAGTCCCCGGATAAACTTCTGTAAATTCTCCTCAGGAAAAGCAGTAGTCGCTGGTGAGTGGCGGGAGAGTTCAGTGTAACGAATGAGATACTCTTGGGCCGTCTTGACCCCTGCTTCAGCTCAGCAAATAACCTCCTCTGATCCTCAACCCAGTGATCAGGATAGAACTGACTACGGAACTCATCAAGAAAAATTTCCCATGTTATGGGATCCTCCAGATGTTCCTTGGTGGCGAACCACCAACGCTCAGCATAACCTGCTAGTGAGAATTCCACAAATGTAAGCCAAGACTCTTCAGGAGCATGAATCATCCTCAACACCTTAGATACGTGATCCAGCCATAGCTCAGCCTCATCTGGTGTGCCGGTGCCAAAGAATTGTGGCACCTTAGATCTCTGATATGCTGCGTAGGTCGTCTGATGTTTCTGCAGCGTCTCTAGGTCATCTGATCCTTCTGGGTCCAGAGACACCGAAGGGTGAACACTGCCCTCCTCCTCACGAGAGGGCTGGTACGAGGAATCATCCTGCTGGAGGAGCCTTTGCTCCAATACCTCCTGACGTTGTTGTATCCCCTGTACGACCTGAACTAGCAAAGCCAACTGCTGTGCAATATCAGGGTCAACACGAGGCGGCATGATTCCCTGCGAGAATCATTATATATAAAAAAAATTATTTCTATGGTTAGAGAGACAATGGACACTTTAAACATGACTTTAATTATTCTCCTTACTAACGACAAGGTCAAAAGACTCTGTCACTATATTTATATTTCAAATATTGTTAACAATTCTAATATGCAAAAGAGAGAATGGAGTATCGGGCTCTGATACCATCTGTGACGCCCCGCCCCTCCGGCTACCGAAACCGATGAGACGGGAGCGTCGGACCTACGGTCCAAATACGCCCATGATCTATGATACTCAGCAAACCATCTTATGCACATTAGATTGACATTTGAAATATAAATAACACTATGAGAATAATATGAAATGGAAATAAAATGCAATATCCATTCTGATTAATATTCATCAAGTCCATGTCCATGATATGAGATACATCAGAAAATCTCAAACTTTGTAGAAAAACTCTCCACATATCTTAATACAATGTCTCTCAGTAATAACATAAAATAAAGCGGAAGTAAATAAATTACTCTAAGTAGGACGCACCCTGTCTGATGCAAATATGACGAAGCAAAGTCTGATCTCCTCAAAGCCGCTACTATTGCGGCTGTTGCTCAGCTACACCTGTTGGGTTCACACAAGGGTAACGTTATGAGCAATTGCCCAGTAACGAGACAAATACTACAGTAACTCAGGTAGGAGGAAGCAAGGGATGTATGCTGAACTTATCTAAAAACGTAAGCATATAAGGTAGAAAGCGAGAAGGTCACCCAGCTATTCTAATTCACCTCGGATCATACAACAACTAACTTTATTTATTGATTTATTGATAATTGAGTACTACTATAGCGGTCTTGATATTTCAACAAGTTGGTTATGATCCATAATGGGTTGCAATTTCAGATTCCAGTATTCGATCATTGATCATTATTCATATTATTTTAGCACACGCGAGTACGCGACTCGCAGGCCTCCGCTAAGCGGGAACTTGGTATCCATCTTGAGTAAACCCTCAAGATCCTCTTTTCCATCATAAAAGGAATAAACCAAGACCTCATTCTCCAACTTCCAACCATATCCCGGAACACCTCTCACAATAATAATACTCGAAATAGAATTTGATGCGGCCACACCCAATTCTACTCCGAGTCTTAATATTGTGTATAAGTGCGAAACCAAGAATGCCAACCGTGTCACCTGCCTACTCCGTCGAGCGACTCCGGATGCTACCGGGCTGCTAGGTGCAACACGTCACCCAACTCGTCCGTTGGGGTCGCGACCTTCAAGGCATCTCCCCGGGACCCCAAGGGTGCATGCTAAATCCCTTGTGGTACCTATCTTCATTTACTCAATTCATTTATATATTACCGGTAGGAGAATACTTTCAATCCGCGGATAATTAGATGATCATCGTTCGTACAACACATAAAGTTTTCAAGATTCAACTCTATTATGATAATTCCATCAAGGTGAATATCCCACATCTAACTATTAAATGATAGTGACCATTGGTCATTTAAGTTATCTAATCTCATGGAATTTAATTGCGTAATCATCTTGTTAGTAATTGAGAAACTAAGCGATCTCGTCATATCAGTTAGTTAGGTAACAATAAAAACCTTAATGATCTATATATGCATCGAACCTATTTTTCCATCTGCGATATGATATCTTATATTCTTCCTTGTCTAATGGAATAATATGACGTTAAATCTCATAGTCATCAAGATTTCTGAAATTTGAGGATTATAATTACTCTTTAATAAGGAGGCATTACATGGCCTAATTATCCCTTCTAAGATAGTGTTTATTCTAACAGTAATGTTTAAACCGAAATCGTGTCTAAACAAAAACCAAGCATTTTCTAACGTTATGAGATAGCATTCAGTTGTAACGAGTCATCTTCCAATGTTACACTTGATCTGCCTATACTATGTCATAAAATCAATGGCTATGAAATAAGATAACTAACGTACCATGGAATTCTTATCAGACTTGGTGGCTATCAGAACTAAAACAACCGTACATGGCATGATACTTTATTTGTATTTTGTTTTAGCTTCGATCAATTAGAGATCCATCATTATTATTATTTTAATAGGTATGCAAAACACGATTGGATGGCTGTAACGTAACTAGTAGATCAATGTAAAATTAATTATAGCATTAACATTACATTTGATATACCGTTTCTTGGAATGCAAAGCGCACCCCCGATAATATCCCTCTGCATGTTTCCGAAACATAACCGTTATATTCATGTAATAACAAATGGAAATGCATTAGTGCATATTATGTTTAGAGTAACGTGCATAGAAAAGAATCTAGCCTTTTAATAATAATATAACAAGAAGTATAGCCGTCTATGTGATTTGGTATATCATCAAGTGAGTTGGTGATGTATGCTTCATCATCAAATCAATGCCAATTGCCAAATGCATCATCATGCGTTAGGACAGGACATACACAGTAATATACAAAGGATTTGACGAACATCATGTAACGCATCTCACCTATCACTGGATTTAAAAATATTGTATCACGGATTCTATTATGCCCGTAAGAATAGTCTGTATGGATAATCAAGAAACTACCCTTTCTCTATCTTATTATTGTTTTTTTTTTCTCTGTATGTTAATCAACAATACATGACAATACACGAGTCATGTCATGAAACACCTAAGGTTTTAAAAGGTTCGAAACATAGGATCAAAAATCGTATCAAACCATCAACAAGAGAAAGGTATAATATCGTTACTAGTTTATGAACCACACCACATGGATAACCCAGGCTCCTAGTATGTTCAAGCATATGAGAAACAAAGTATGTGGAACCCAACAGCAAGAGGGGGTTAATCGTTACCTCCGAGGATGTTCCCTCGGGATCTCCTCTCACACGGAATGGTATTTCCGTCGCTCGATCGTAGTGCGGAGGCGTGCACCACGGTGACCTCGAGTTTTCCTACGTGATGGTGGTCGCGGATCTTCGATCGGAGCTCTTTCTCCGATGTCGACGACGGCCTTCCGATGACCAGATTGACCAAGATGGTGGTGCTCCAATGAGAGGGAAGGGTATGGTGGCTAGGGCTTTGGAGAGGGCAACCTATCATAGTATATTTATAGAAAGAGGGGTGTAAATGGATCAAGTTTCGGATCCGATTCGGATCCACATATGGATCTCGACCGTCCATCATAAAACATTGATATCTTGGGCTAGGAATGTCAGAATTTGATGTTCTTGGGCTCGTTGGAAAGATCTCGACGAAATCAACAAAGAGGCATGATTATTTGAATTTTTTGGATGTCTTAAATACTCCAGATTTTTGGAAAACGAAAATATGGGATTTTACAATTCTGATATCGCTTCTCTCCATCCAGGTGTTGTTCTTTATATTCTAAATCTTCATTTAAATTTAAATAATATGATTTTTATGTTTTCATTTCATCATTTCCTTATTGGAGTAACAATTTTACCTTCTATTTTACTATACTTACCAATATGCTACAAAATCAGGTTTTTTTATAAAATAATAGATATTTATATTTTACTATATATCTTAATATTTTTCAATATATTAGTTTCGTACAATATATGTAGTTTCAATATCCAGTGCAACTTATGAGTACTTATTTTACTTTTTATTGCTCTTGAATACTATTCTCTACTACAGTATACAGAATTTCACTTTATTTTTTTTTTGCTAGGACAAATTTCTGGAGCTCTTTATTCCAAAGATATTACAGAAGAACATCTTCCATATATTGAGGTAATGAGACACCAAATAATTATCTATTATTAAGTTTGTTTTTTGATAATTTATGTCTCTGCAATTTTTATATTAGGATTCTGCTGTAAACATTTTGTACTCAGAGTGCATAGAAACTGATGGATCCTTTTTAGGTAATAAAATTATTGTGAAAATCTATTAATGATGCAAAGAATATATCGTCGATTATTAACATTAATGTGTTTTCGATTATATTTAAATTAATGCAGTTGATCCAAGTTCTCCTACTGCAAATTGTCTTAATTATCAGCATATACCCTCTGTTGGCATGGTTTTTGTTTCCGTTGAACATGCATATAATTTTTACGAAGCTTATGCTATAAAAGAGGGATTCAATGTACACAAAAGTAGCACAAGACATAGAGTTGATAGATTAACTAAAAATAAGACACTTGTGTTTAAGAGTTTTGTTTCTTGGAAAGAAGGAAAATCAAGAGCTTCTTCATCATCAAGAGGTGCATACTCAGTTGAAAGTGATTGTAGCGATGAAAGTAATTTTGAAAGATGAGAGAGAGCTGTTGGTGTTGTTCGAACTGGGTGTAAGGCCATGATGTCGGTTAAATATAGGTTTGATGATCATGATTGGATAGTGTTTTCTTTCATTGAGGAACACAATCATAACCTAGTATCCCCCAGCAAACGGTTGTATCTTCGTGCCAATAGAAAGTTTTCTAAAGCTGCTAAAATGCTTATCAAGTCCATGACTGATGTTAATATTCCTGCCTCAAAACAATCGGCATTTTTGGATAACGGCTTTATTACAAACAACAAAGTTGGTGGCATTGTACGTGATATATACAACCTTAATAGGGATGAGAGAAGACGTCGCGATGGTTTGGACGTAAAACTTATGTTAGATCTCTTTGACAATTGCAAAAAGTTGACGCCTAAATTTTTTACTCTTATAGAACTGATGAGGATAATAGGCTCACACATTTATTCTGGGCTGACAGTGTATCCATTGAAGATTATAAGGTTTTTGGCGATACCATTTCTTTTGATACTACATATAGAACCAACGAATACAAATTAATATTTGCCTCTTTCTGTGGAGTTAACCACCATGGTTGCTTAATTTTTTTGGTAATGCATTTATAAATAGAGAAACAACTGAAAGTTTTACATGGTTATTTAATCAATTTCTTGAAGCTGCTAGAAAACACCCCATTTCTATAATTACTGATGAAGATCCAACAATATGTGCTGCAATCCGTCTTTCTTTTCCTAACACTGTTCACAAGTTTTGTACATGGCACATTATGTCAAAGCTGAAACTTAAACTGGGTAGAATGAATGAAATTGTCAAGGCTCTTAAAACATTCAGCAGACTTGTTTGGCGGAGTGAGTCTATTGATCAATTTGAAGATGGTTGGTCAGCAGCCATATCAGAGTTTGGATTACTTGAGAATAAATGATTAGCAGAGAAGTATGACATAAGACACAAATGGATAGATGTCTATACAAATGACACATTCTTCGCTGGGATGCGTAGCACTCAAAGGAGTGAAAGCATGAACTCATTTTTACAAAATTCTATTACTAAACAGAACACTCTTTTAGAGTTTGTTTCCAGATTCCAGACAGCCATTCAGAGGTTGAGAGAACGTGAGAATGACATGGATCATGATTCAAAGACTAGAAGGCCTAAGTTAATTACCAAATGGACTTTGGAAGAACAAATGGTTGATGTTTATTCGAAAAAGATTTTTTACAAATTTCAGAAAGAGTTGAAGGAGTTAATGATGTTAAATGTTCGTGTTGCTGAAATCAAAGATGGATTGTCATTTTACAATGTTTCTTCAATTGATAAGTCTGTAAAAGATAGAATAGTGTCTGAAATGCATCACTCTGATTATCTATCTTGTGAATGCAAAAAAATGAAATTTCAAGGAATACTATGCAGGCACTTACTTGCTGTTATCAAGTTCAGAGGAGAATCATTTCTTTCAAGTTCTTTTATCCTGCCCAGATGGACGAGGAATATTAAGAGTTCTGGTAATTATCCAATCTACAACCAAAATCCACAACATGAACAGTCTGGACAGTTAAATAATATTTGCTCTCAGATTGTGGCTGAAAGTAGCGTAGAATATGATGACATTTTTTTTCTCGTCAAAGCAAAGCTTGTGAAATTGCTCGAAGAAATTCAAAGCTTAAGTGCAAAAAAAAGATTATCAAATGTATCACAGGATCAGCCTCAATTGGAATCTCATGATAATAATAATCATGTTCTTGTTCCTGTTACTGCAAAAACTAAAGGTAGTGGAAGGGGAGGAAGAGCAAAAGGTTCAGGTAGTCGTCGAATAACTCAACAAGAATTAAAAAGAAATAGAGGCAGGCAGTGCAAAGCGTGCATGAAGTACAATGTTGGTCATGATTCTAGGAACTGCCCTTCAATCAAGATTCAATCAACTTCAGACTGGTATGAACGGTTAAACAGTATATATTTTTTATGTATTTCTATTGTTTTTAAAATCTAACAATTTTTACATTCAGTGATGCTTCAGGACAGTCAGAATGATAACAAATATATTGCAAATTTCTTGCATGCCAGATGGTATAATTTTTTACACTTTTATTTCGTTAATTTATTTTTTATATAATTAGATATCCCTTTTCCTACAGAGTTTACTCAGGAGAACAATTTTCAGATATCACATACACAATTTTTTTAAAATAAGCGTGGTAAGTTACACAGTAAAATTATATATTTTTTTGATTTGTTATATTCAATCAAGCTTAGTGA
The DNA here is from genome assembly GCA_037367405.1 of Ottelia alismoides. Taxonomy (NCBI): domain Eukaryota; kingdom Viridiplantae; phylum Streptophyta; class Magnoliopsida; order Alismatales; family Hydrocharitaceae; genus Ottelia; species Ottelia alismoides. The sequence goes on from JAZKJV010000590.1 coordinate 200,107, forward strand.
TGTAGTGACCCTTTTATTTGCAGGAGCTTTTTGATCAAGATGGAAGAGTACATAGTTGCAGCCATCAGAAAATACAGACTGATGTTTTAAGCTTATATTTATATGTATTTTTTCATAAAACATGTTCTTGATTGATTTATATTGGTTGTATGATCTGATGTTTCTCAAACAATAGATGTTCATTATTGATTTAGTGTTATATTTTTTGTAATGTTATGATCTGATGTTACTCAAACAAATGTTGATGTTACTCAATTATTTGAATTTGTGCAAACAAGATTTACTAAGTAAATAGCATTCGTGGATTTTATGGTTGGTAATGTTTAATAATCCTTTTCAGTTTTGTATTTGTCGTACAGATATAGTAAATTTTAACAAAATATATTAATATAATAGCAGTGTAATATTGTAAAATAAAGGAATATATTGTACAATATTATACAGCATATTATATATCCACATTCTTATTGTATTATAATATAAAATATATGACAACTCATTTATGTTTCAAGTTATCTTCAGATTGTTAAAGCTAACTGATCAATTTTAGTAATTTTTAAATTTTTCGAAATATATTAATTTCTGAAACGACTTATATGACGCTATCTTCAGATTGTCCACATCATAATTAAGTTAATATTTCATACTAGTCCTATATATCCATTAGATTCGATTTTAGAATTTCATCATTATATCGGACAATGTAATCGGATCCCTTTAATATATAATGATCTTTGTATGATGTTATTACAATAGTGAATATCAAACGTACTATTAAATGATTATAGGTACATAATCATATTATTTATGATGAATCAAAATATTTAGATATAATGAAAAAATATGGATTATTAATGTATTTCATTGAGTTGTAAAACAATCAATTTCAGTATTGCAACTATGTTACAGTTATTGTAAAATATAGTAACACATATTGAAATATTTCATATTAATTTAATTTATGCAGTGGTAAATGTAAGACCAATACAGTAAATTTAAACATTATAATGAAACAATTGAATAAATAAACTATGAGGTGAAAATACATTTTGTTTTGTAATGTTAACATATATGTCGCTTTGTTTATTTATCGCATTATCTTCTTATATTTAACGTTACCTTCTCAATTCATGACATCATTTATAAAATCTTATCTCCAACATATATTTGAGATTATCAGACAATACAAATCATTCATAATAGACTGTATAAAAGACGTAACATTGCTGAATGATGTAAGGTAAACAAAATAAACAAACCAACATTCTTCAACATTCCAGCAAATACTTCTAATTTCAAACCAAAGTTATCTTTCCAGCAAATACTTTTAACACAAACTTCTAAATAATGTTTCAGAAAGCTAAATGTCAACACTGTTTAACATAAAAGAAATTTTTTTGGTGTTTTCATGACAACTCCATGAACCATCCTCGGTCAATTAATTTCCAGCTTCATTATCAACGTGTCCGCATGTCAAAAGAGTACATGCTATTTCTGCCCTGAATCTTGGAATATCTTCATAGCTGAAGTCCAGAGCCCTCCCTTCACACAAGTACTCTATTGTCTTCATCACGTAGACACCGCAATCCATGCTGTAAGGAGGTTGTTGCGGGCTGTCAACCACATATATTATCTCCCAGTCATTCATTGTTTCATCCACCAGGTTCATGCCAAAGCATTCGCACATCCAGCCATGCTAAAAAAAACAACTTGTTAATTTCCATTGTAAACATAAGATGTTTTCAATAAAGAACATATATTAAATAAACATACCCATTTTTGAGCATCTTTTTTGTGAAATTTTGACCCTCTCATCGAGTTATATGCATAGAATTTCCTCGCTGCGAAGTCTGTAACCAATAGATGCCAGTGATTCTTGGTATGAATAACTGTGAAAACCTTAGACAATCCAATCAGCCTTTCATCTTCCAATTCATGAAGGCTGTCCAGATTATTGATCTCTTCCTTTGTAGCCCTATCAACCGTATTTACAAAATATTGTTGCATGTAGAAGTTGAAAGTATTATGATTTTTTTTGAGGATTTATATATGAATGAAGTGACTAACCATCTTGTAAATAGGCGTGAATAGGAAAGGGATCGTGTCACCGGTACAATATCTATGTCGCAGAACATCATTGAACATTTCCAAAATCTGCAGTAGAAGTAAATAAATCATCAGAGTATTTTATGATTTATATAGAAATATGATTTAAAATTATGTGATTACGCTATCTTCAATCATTTTCTCATATAAGAAATGATGTATCTCTTTTCCCTTGCAAAAAAATCCAAGAGGTGTGAAGTACGTGGCGTTCAACCTGCAGTTTTGAGCAGAATATCATTAAATTGTAATTACAAATTTCTATTAAACATAAGTTCTTGTCATGAATCACAACTTACTTGTCCGTCGGGTCTCTTAGGAAATCCTGAATCAATCTCCTTTGTTCATCGGTTATGTTAGCATATCCGATAAAGTCAGTTGCAGGATCACAGAGATACTATAATGTTTATATAAATATCATTTTTAGAAGATTAATCATTAAAAATGTAAATATGTCATATATATTATCTGTATGTCAAATACACACCTCGTGTTCTGTTTCAGTTGTAATATTTTCTCTTGCTTCCCTTGCATCTCTTTTTGCTGCATTGCTCTCTTTGACTCTCTTTGTCAAAGAATTAGGATGCACTTCTGATCTCTCCTTTCTTCTCTTCCTTTGTGCCATCTTATTTTTATCTGTGACAACGGACTCATGCTCCACAATTACAAGATTAAAATATGGAATACACCTTTGTTTGGATAAATTAATTTCTCCTTCTTGTCCTGAATTCATCTTGGTTACAATTTCAGAATTGCTTTCCACCACAAGTGTATTTTTCGGATCTTCAAACTCAGTCAGTTTGTTCTCTCCTTCCATCATCATTTTCTCATTGATTTCATTGTTCACTTCACCTGGAGTTGCCTTTTCCAATTTCCCTCTCAGTTCTTCATTGTCCATTTCCAACAATCTTATCTGAATTTCATAAGCTTTGATTTTGGCATCCTTGTCTTGATTTTTATCATTCAGCTCTTCTATTAGCTTATGCAACCCGTCTATTTCTTTTGAAAATTCATCACACATGCATTGCTTGTCAGTCCCTTTTACATCACGAATGTTAGTTTCTTGATTTATCTTTTTTGCAATTTGAAATTCTGTCCTCTTGTATCTCCCTCTCCTTGCAGGTCCATCCTCAGGCACTTTTATTCGGGATTGGAGGTTTATCTGTGGCCTTCTCAATGAGAACCCGTATTGAATGAATCTTTCATACGGGAAAACATATCCATCTGCTCCTATTTTAAATATTTCATTTTTTTGTGGATTCAAACCTCCTACAATCTGAAACATTTGTAGTTTACAAAAAAAGGTATATCAACTTTAAATTACTATCAATTTCAACATTCAGTCATATACAGTATTATTTACGTGCATATACTATTTCATACCTGTTCATTGGTGAGTGAAGCGATTCTCCTTGACAAACCATTTATTGAGCATGCCCATTTCCGTATCCTTGGACGTAGATCTCTGTTGACGATAAGATCTTTCCAACAATATTCTAACATCCAGACATATTATAATTTCCAAAAATATCTTATTAGTTACGAATTTATAAAATATTATACAATAACATGTCACTACAAAAAAAGGCGGGATTGGCGTGCACATAAGAGCTCGTTATGTGCACGCCTAGTGCACGCCATGTGCACGCCTGACGAGTGGGCGAGCACATGTGCTCGTTAAGGTCGTGCTCGCTGATCTGAGAGTCGCCACGGGCGGTGGGCGAGCACAAAGGGACGCTATGTGCTCGCCCGCCGTCGGGCGTGCACATATGTGCTCGCCCGTGTGATCGCCTTCTCTATAATCTGCGATTACACACGGAGCACCGGGCGAGCACATGTGCTCGTCCAAAGTGATTTCCAGGAAAAAAATATACAGGTTCGACAGGGTTTTGACGCCCCGTCGAACCTGTATACCCTGCCAATAAACCACTGCAGGTATCTTCCTAAGGATATATATATTATAGCAGATCGTAGATTAAGATAACTAGCACTAAAAATTTAAAGGAACGCAATATACATGAATTCAGAAATAAATAATCTAATATAAGATCTAAATATTACAAACAAGTCAACGCCAACAAAGTTCATATAAATTAAAAGATGTTCTAAAAGTTTAAAAGAAAATACAGTTACAAACCACCAAAAATTTACTTCTTCTTTGATATAAAAAATTTGGAGACTAAACCCTGCTTTGATTTCTTTTTTTCTTTCTCCTTTTCTTTGAACCTCGCATACATGCGTGCCTCTTCTTCAGGGTCGTTCTCCTCCTCCTCTTCGTGATCAGATTCAATCTCTTGAAGTTGAGATGCACGCCCTTGCGACCTATATTATATATGGAAGATATTTATCTATTAAATGCATTTTGTAGATATAGAAATTTAATTGTATTACTCATTCTATAAGAAGAATACTTACATGTACGCCGTGAACTCCTCTCGGAGCTTCGTCACCTGCTCCACCATCATCGCCATCTGCGACTCCATTGGAACTGTTGATTGGGACGGATGTGGTTGCGTATACGACGGCTGAGAGTATGCAGAATAGGAGTGACGATGTTCCTCCACATAATATGGAGGAAGACCACCAAGCGTCTGCTTCCTATTCGCCACAACGTCCCTCTCCTCCAACACCTTATAAGTTTTTCAATTTTTAATATAAAAGTATATATTAGAAATAAATATAATAAGTTAATATTTATCCATATATACCTGCTTTCAGATCGTTTTATCAAATGGTGGTTGCTCTCCAGTTGGATCGACACCCCATTTATCTGCAGATAGTGCCAGATAACGATCCTCAAATACAAAGTTTACCATATATATAAATATGTTATAATATATCAATTAATTTTAAATAAATTGATAGACTTACCAACAATTGTCCGGCTTCAGGAGTGGACCATTGCGACTCTCCTTCTCTTCCACTCATGTGGGACCTCGACCACCACTCCTGAAAAGAGGGTTCCCTTTCCAACCTAGCAGCCTGAAAATTTTTTTAAGTTCTATTCTGACATTGCATTATATTAAAGTAGATCTCCAAAAAATAATTTTAAATCGTAATACCATCTCCGCTCTAATCTGATTGTGGCTTTTAGAGCCACTGGTAGACTTGATCCTTAGTTTTTGGCGGTTTGTCTTCCCCACCGAAGATCTTCGTCCGAACTCATCATCCGCAACGAATGCATCACAGAAATCGGCCCATCTGCAAGGATTACGTTATGATAATTGATTATTTTAAAAAGTGTAATAAAAATTATTTGACAAGTATAATACCTATCCTCCGTACACCATGACGGCGGGAACCTCTTTATCTCCTCAAAATTCATCTCCTCGCATCCCGTCTTCGCATGCGAGTCTCTCCTTGCCTTGAAAAATGTATCGCTCATTCTCTTTTCTGCCAAACGAATGAAGGCTCTACGATAAACCTCCTTCCCCAGACCAGTGCCAAGGCGAAACCTACTCTGAAAAATAATAACAATTTATAAGATTCCAAAAACTTGATCAAAAAATTCTGTATCACTTATAAGAAACATTTCTTACCAGAAACATGTCAAAAAGTCTCTCCTGCTCTGCAGTAGGGATGCGACACCACCTAAATTGCATGGAAGTCAAGTGTGTCTTTATTATGTTGGTTATCTCCTTTGCCACCCTGTTGCTGTTCAAAAAATCCCTGCATTTACTAAAAAATTTAACTTCCATACAATTTAAAAAAATTTGGAAAATATTTAAAGATAAAATCTATAAAATTTTTACCTCCCATCAGCCGTAACCTCCAACAAAGGGTGGGACGCCGACGTATGTCCAACTACAGTGGGTAAAGGCACGGATGTGCTCGGCCGTCCAGAAGAAGGAGAGTCAGAACCCAGTGATGTCCGGGCTGGTATGGGGACCTGGACTGGGAATCCTGTAGGGGCTGCTGAGGTAGATGGCTCTCCATAGCCTCCTACGTAAAAGGGTGGCGGAGGATAACCAAGAGACTCGTAGTAAGTTATCACCCGGCGAACCTCGTCGGACTGTGAATCAGGAGCAACATTTGGGGTGGGCTGCCTACTGGAAGAAGGTGTGTCTGAGGAAGAAGGACGATTGGATCTATGTGATCCATGCGACCCACCACGTCCAAAACCTGCCATGACTGTAATAATGATGCATTACATAGTTATTATTTAAGATTTTAGTTAATTCAATTATAATTGTATACTAATACTTACAACTAATCTTCATCACTTATTTCGGTGGGATTAAATGATATTTCTTCATTTTCTGAGTTTTCTGAAAAATCATTACTGGAGTCCGTATCATCTTGTAAGTCAATACACAAAACTTCATTATCAGCCAATCGAATCGACTCGATTACTGGAACTTCTTCCGTTAAGTATACTCTTTCATTTGTCGGTGTAAATGCTTCATCTATGTCATCTTCCTGATTACTGGAATCATTGGAGATATAACTTCGAGAATTTATCTTCACAACAGTTACTGTTTCAATGCCCTTTCTCTTCTTTGATATTTGTGGTAGATAACATACTTGATCCGCTTGAGATGCTAATACGAATGGTTCAAATCTGCGTATAAATTTCCTTTGCACCACGTCGACAATGTTATTTCTTTTATCAAGTACTACACCTCCATTGGGTTCATACCAATTACACAGGAAAAGAACTACTTTATTCAAGCCTGGTATACTATATTCCACTTCTATAATCTCCTTTAAAATTCCGTAATAATTCAGATGATCTTCCTCATAACAAGATCTGCGCACCATCACTCCATGATTTTGAGTTGTCAAATATTTACCGGAATTTAAGGTATGAAAACGATACCCATTGCTGTAACATGAGTTGTACGATCGAACCTTATAAACAGGTCCTTCTCCAAAATATTTAATAATATGAGAATAGAAATCGCCACCGTCCAACTGTTTTGATCGGTCTTTAAACCACGCTGGAAATTGATTTCTATAAGTGCTCAAAACTTCTTCATCTGAATACATAGGATTTTCCTCCATAATTTTCTGTCTAAATTCCCTACAATTTATAAGAGAAAAATATTCATTACTTGTAATGAATATATACATAAAGCAATTCAAATACTTACTGAACATATGGTGTTATTTCCTCGCAATTGTCTAATACGTATAACTCTGCAGCATCCTTCTTTTGTTTCGATAAGAAACGTTCAGTTGCTTTGCCTATTAGATGAGTGGATGGTCGAAAGATACTGATACAAGGTTCTTAATCGGAAGAAATTGTCGCATTCCTCCCGCATCTATTGTGGATAGTCTCCACATCTTCTGGAAGATATTTTGCGCAGAATGTTGCGACTTCCTCATATATATATTGTGAACTTATAGATCCTTCAACTTTACTTTTGTTTCGGACCTTTCTTTTAAGAAAGAACATAAACTTATAAGAAAATATGTTAAACATTTAGACCAAATAGTAAAGAAGGAATGACATTCCAATACATTTATTTACCTTTCAAACGGATACATCCAACGATATTTTACCGGTCCACCAACTTTTGCTTCCCATGAAATATGAATCATCAGATGCTCCATCGAATCAAAAAATGACGGGGGAAATATCTTCTCCAGGTTACACATAATCACAGGAATATTTTTTTGAAGATATTCCATCTCCATGCGGTGTATGCGTGACGAGCATAACACCTGGAAAAATCTGCTTACATCTGAAAGAGCATCGATAATATTTTTTGGTAACAATCCTCTGAACACTAACGGTAGTAATCTTTCCATAAAAAGATGGCAGTCATGACTCTTCATTCCCTTAAATGTAAACTTCTTCAGATCGACCAAATTGGAAAAATTTGATGCATATCCGTCTGGAAACTTCAATTTACTTGTCCATTCACTTACAAGCTTAACTTGATTTCTATCTAAAGTATACTTTGTTTTTGGAACTTCAACCCTTCCACTATCATTCTTCTTGATATGCAATTCTGGGCGATTACATATGAGTTGTAAATCACGACGAGACTTTACTGTATCTTTTGATCGACCGGTTACATTCATTACAGTGTAGAAGATGTTATCGAACACATTTTTCTCTATATGCATAACATCTAAGTTGTGTCGTATCAGTAACTTACTCCAATATGGTAACTCCCAAAATATACTGTTCTTAATCCAATTATGACTGTCACCAAAACTAGGAAGGTTTTTTGTTTTATCTCCATTTTTTAAGGCTGATTTTTCTAATTGTTCCAAGTACGATAATATCATATCGCCTGTCTTAATTGGTGGAGGATCTGAAAGATCAATTGTATTTCTTTTGAAAGAATATTTCTGTCTTCGATATGGATGATTACTTGGAAGAAATCGTCTCTGATAATCAAAAAAACATAGGTTCTGATCGTGTTGAAGCTGGAATGATTTAGTACTATCCGTACAATATGGACAACTTTTACGTCCATGCGTACTCAATCCAGATAACATTCCATATGCTGGGAAATCATTTATCATCCAAAGTAGAGCTACTTTCATGTTAAATGTTTGACTCTTATTAGCATCATATGTATCAACTCCATCGACCCATAACATTTTCAACTCATCGATAAGAGGACGTAAATAAATATCAATGTACTTTCCCGGATGTGTAGGTCCTGGTACTAACAACGAAAGAAACATAAACTGTCACTTATTACATAATCATGGAGGTAGATTATATGGCGTTGTCATTACTGGCCAACAAGAGTAATCTTTACTTCTTCCATGAGGATTAAACCCATCTGTACATAATCCTATAACGCAATTCCTCTTTTCATTATTAAATGTAGGGAAAGCTGACATCAATTCATTCCAACAATCAGATTCAGATGGATGCTGCATATATTCATCGACTTTATATTCCGCGTGCCTTGTCATGTATTTCGCCGTTTCTTTACAATAATATAGTCGTTTCAATCTCGGAGTCAGCGGGAAATAACGTAAAATCTTTCTCGATATTTTTTTGCCACTCTTACTAGCTGTCTGATATCTTGGCTCATTACATTCAGGACACCGGTCTAAATGTTGATGTTCACCGTAATATAGAATATGGTGATTTATGCATGAGTCTATTTTAATTTCTGCTAAACCCATCTTCCGCATCATCTTTTTTGTTTTGTAATAATTATCAGGTAATTCTGCATCTTCTGGTAACATCTTCTTAATAATCCTCAGCATTGCATCAAAATTACGATCGGTCATATTATATTCCATCTTCATCGATAGAAGATCCGAGACCGCAGAAAGTTTTGAATATGTTTTGCAACCCAACCATAATGGCTCTTCCGCTTTTTTCAACAGCTCGTAAAATTCTGCAGACTCTCCATATGGTTCCTCATCATCTAACAAAGTATCATTGAATTCTGGACCCGCAACATCCATAACTATATCTGCAAAGGGATTAATATTGTCAGCTTCTTCAACATCATTCGTTCTGTTCTCGAAATTCTCACCATGCCTCCATCAAATATGATATCCTTGCATGAAACCCATTCTATACAGATGTAACTGAGTTTCATCTTTTGATCTCTTCTTCATTAGACGACATTTCTTACACGTACACAAGATAGTTCTATCTGAATCCACAATACGGGAACCTTGTGCGTAAGCAAATTGTATAAATTCCTGAACACCTCTTTGAAAAGCATCTGCTATACGCCCATCTACTACACGGTTGTACATCCATTCTCTATTAGTCATATTTATGAACCTGAATTAAATAATCTAAAATGTCAAATCTAAGAAATTGAGGATATCTAAACGTATCACATTTTTGAGATAAAAGATGAGAAGAGAAGTGTATTAATTATGTTATCACTTTAGCCCGTCCATAAGGATTCAAATTTACTAAAAGATGATCGTTGTCACAAGTATCTTTATTTCTAATGAAAATTCGGCAGCATAACCCTGCACCTCTCCCGTATACCCCATAAATCAATCGTAATTAATTATCAAAATAATCATATTATTGATTATTTCAATAATAAATATGATTGATTTGGTATACAGAAGAGGAAGAGGTTATGAACCGAATTTCCGTAAGAAATAAAGACATTGTGACACGGATCATCTTTTAGTAAATTTGAATCCTTACGGACCCCCTTAGTCCGGGACCTCCGAACTAAGGAAAGCTAATATAAATGTAATACTTTAAGATCAGTTTACGTCATACATTTGTAAGTGCTACAAATGACACTATAAAATAATCTTAAAATATTTATTCATTTATATTAGCCGGGCATTTACGTATATTTGGCTGATTAACGATGGGGATAGGGATAAGTGTGATCCTTATTTAGTGCCTAATACAGTGCTTGGGTCACTAAAAGTTAATGGGCACCTGCAAAAAAAATTCGAACCTGCATACATCAGAATCCACGACCATTGGTCTGGGATAAACATCCCAAATTGAGTCCAATAGTGCTGTGAAAAAATAAAAAAATATAACACACTTAGAGGTGATCAAATCCTCTAACGTGTTGCACACGCCACCCGTTGTGCAGGGCCACACACCACCCGGTGTGGAAGGACGCACTGTGTGTGAAGAATTTTGTGCGATTTTCTAATAATTACTACATCAAATTTTGGACTTATTATAAACCTATGTATAAGTTAATGTGATATAATTGGTCACATTAACTAAAATTTAATGTGATAATAAATTATCACAAAATAAACAATGGTGTATATCATATCTCATATCAAAACGATATGAAATTTTAAAACTGTTATTAATGATGTTGATAATATCTAGTATCTACATTATTGAAGTTGAGTAACTAAAGTTATTCACAAATTTCATAACTAATCATTTTCGAACATAATGTTTGTTGAGGCATTTTATCTACATTATTCCGAGGCATTATAAAAGTTGAGTAACTAATCTTTTCTGAGCATAACTAATCTTAACTAATCATACAAGCATTTTGTCATTTAAAATTTACAAAATTTAAACATAATGTTCGTTGAGGCATTTAATCGAACACCTACAGGGCATACAATTCTACATATTATTTAGACAACCAAATTCGAAATAACAATACTATAGTGATCTACTATTATCCTTAATATGTAAAACACATATAAACTAACAAAATACTACACTACATTCAACAAAAATTTTAAACCCTAATCTATCCAAACAATACAACTACGTAATGAAATCAAATAAAAAGAGAAAGGATTAAAGATTATACCGAGTAGTAGATGTAGATCTACTCAAAACACGAAAACCACGGGCGTCGGGGTCGGGGCGGAGGGCTTGCGGGTCGCCGGAGGGGAGGAAATGGGAGAGGTTTGCGTGAGAAATGAGGAAGAGGGGCGTCGCAGTCTCTGTTTACGGGCTTGGGTGAGCATACTTAAGTGCTCGCCGGCCGTCGCATGGTGCTCGCCCATATATTTCCAGCCGCTAAAATTTTCCGCGCAAAGAAATTCAAGTGGGCGAGCACATTGAGCGAGCACATGGGCGAGCACATGTGCTCCTCAATACTGGTAACTGCGCCTCTCAGCAAAATTCAAACCAGCGACCCTCATGGGCGAGCACTTGTGCTCTTAGTGTGCTCGCCCATTACGGGGCGAGCACATGTGCACGCCAGGTGCACGCCGAGATGTGCACGCTAATCCCGCCTTTTTTTGTAGTGTGTTTACTTACGTATAGGCATGTTACACAACCCTTAAGATATCCAAGTGTTGTTCTGGACGATTGATGAATCCATGATTCATCGCCTTTATTCTTTTATTTTAGCTTCATTTTCTTAGTCAAACACATGTAAATACCCATTAATTTCATAATTTTACCATTTTGCATGCATTTGTTAAAATTGCATTTTTAACACTTTTTGTACATAAATAAAAGAATAAAGAAGAAAAGAAAAAAAAGAAAAATAAAGGATGTAGTTATGCAATAAATACAGACTGACCCAAACCCCGAGAGAAGGTCAAGACTTGACCTGATCGACCAGGAATAAAGTAGGGGGAGATAGGGTCGTTTGTCAGAAAAATCAAAAATATCTTGTAAATATTTTTCATGTATATTTATACAAAACTTACATTATTTTATCTGTACATAATGTGACCTCAAACTAAATATTTTCGTAAATAAAAGTTGTAAATAAAATTGTGTTGTAAATAATAAAAATATTTGTAAAATATAATATTGTATATATTGCAAATAATTACACCCAGAAAAAGCCACAAAGTGATAATTGAAACATCAATTCCGGCTCCACACAAGCTCAAATTGAACCAAACTCACTTCCATCATACTATAAATTAAATTATCTTTCAAATGGCTGTGGTTTCATTATTTTTGGAGTTACGGTTAAAAAGTCGGTTTTCTGGGGTGTTTTGTGCAGTTTTCCTATATATTTGATGAACATATTTATTTATATTTATTTTTGTACATAATATATATTGTAAATATTATTTTCATTAAGAAAATTATTAAAAAAATAAAAAAAATAAAAATTAAAAAAAATCCTTTATAAAAATTATTTCCTTATTTGCACCTATGTACATTATATTATATGTATATAATATATGTATACAATTAATTTCCCTAAATAAAAATTACCAAAAAAATTAATTATCTCACATTAATTAATTTAATTTATTTAATTACGAAAATCATATGTAATTATTTAATTTATTTGAATTCATTTGATTTGATAACTTACCTTTTATGTGAAGATTTGATTTTTGCCTTAAATAGCCACCATTAAGGTGGTTAATTGATTTTTGAGAATTATTTAATTTATTTATTTTAATTAATTACGAAATTCGTTTTTAATTAATTATTTATTTTATTTATTCAATTATTTTATTTAATTAACCAATAAACACTTTCCTTATTTGTGAATATCTTCCATTTTTGATTTTCTTCTCTTTTTAATGGGCTCCTCCTCCCTCATTCACACTTGATCGATCTTTGGCGGAGAGGAGCCCGGTTTCCGAGAGAATTCTTGTTGAAGAGGGTCCTAGCCTCCGATCCAGTCGGTGACAGAGATTTGTGCTTCGTCGAGGCCATTATGGCTTGTCCGATCCCCGAGGTGAGATCCGCTTTTACCTGTCTTTTTCTCCAGGTAATCATAGATTTAGATCTTAGCGTAGGAGTAGGGAGTAATTTTTAGCCATTAAAAATCATAAAAAAAATCCATCACACTTTTCCGCCTCGACACCGATTTACCATCTCATCTCGTGATCCTCGCATTTCTTTTTCTACCTCGCGCAACCTATCATCTCCGACCACGCACGGTGGTCGGAGTCTAGGATCTATCTTCCATTTCGCGCAAGATCCTCCCATTCACCGTTCCCATTTTTGTTTATAAATAAAAAAATTAAATAAAATTATTTTCCTGTTCATCTCACACATGTTTTTGCAGAAAAAAATAAAAAATCATATAAGTGTTTTTCCTGTTCATCTCACATTTATTTTTTGCAGGAAAAACTAAAAAAAATAAATAAAATTTTCGTTGTCTTTTCTCTCTAACGATAGTTTTGCAGGAAAATAAAAAATTTTTTTCCCTAACCATTGTTTTGCAGGTATAATAAAAAGAAAAAAATTAATTTACTGTTTACATTTCCTGATAAAAAAAAGAAAAAAAATACATTTCTTTTATCTCTAAGAATTTCCTGCAGGTTACAAACTAATAAAAACAAAAAAAAAGATAAAACAAAAAAAGCCATCCACGCAGGCCCAGCCGCACCCGCTGTCGTTCCCCCTTCCACGCCAGCAGCGCCGACGCTAGGGCCGCGCCACTAGACCACCCAACTGCCGCGGCGGTATCCAGCGGCCCCCCGGGTGGCGGCGCCGCCCCGCACCTCCTCTAGGCGTGCGTCCCGCGCCGCTCTTCCAGCCCACGCGCGTTGTGCGCGCTCCAGGCGGCCCCCCACAACTGCACGAGGGCGGCGTAGCCGCCACTCTCCAGACCCGCCTTCACGGGCGGCACCGCCCTTCAGCCCAGCGGCGGCCCCGCCGTCCTCCTCCTAGAAACTCCTCCGCCGACCCGTCAAGCCGCGCGGGCGGCGCCTCCTTGCGCGGCGCGCCTCAGCCCGCGCCCCTCCAGTCTACGCCCCCTCCACCGCCACCGACTGCGTCGGCGCGCGCGCCCCCCGCCTTCCGCGCTCCTGCTCCTCCGCCCTCGAGCGGGCGGCGCCGCGCCCCGCGCTCCAAGACCTCCAGCGGCGGCACTTGGTCCTCCCATTTGAGATTCGAACAGCAGAAAGCCCTAAGGGGAGCTGGAGTTTAAAATAATAAAAAAAAGATAAATTGCAGACAAGCCCCTGGAGTGGTTCCCAATTGCAAAGATACCCCTGAGCTCCTTAACGGCACATGCTTTGCACGTGATGTGTGGGTAAACTTTCTTTTTTTTCTCCGGCCAGTTTAAGTTGTGATTATTAAGTCTAGAACTTTGAGAAATTACATATAAATCCCTGTCTGTCCACGTCGTGAATTGCATGATCTGTTTGAATGGAATAAATATTTTTATGATTGCAAAAATTCTGACAAATTTCATATGTGCTCCTGATATGTTTCTTAATGTTGTACAAAATTTTCATTGCATTTTGACTTTATTAATTTCTGGCCAAGTTTTGTGCTTTTTCCATATATAAAAAAAGAAAATTGTAAAATACAAAAAAGATTGTGTGTGTTTTGTTTTATCACTTTTCTTCATTTGTGCTTTTTTTTAAAAAATAAAAAAAATATAAAATTCAAAAACCACTAAAAAAACTAACTTTCGAAATTTGACTACTTAGTTTTTCAATCGTGCTCCTTGTGTTCGACCTGGTCGCTATACCAGGTAAAAAGAATAGCGAAAAACCGCTTACATTTGTTTTCTTGATTCATCCTTTATTTTGAGTGGTTCATTAATTTTTCTCGTTGACCGAATCGCGCGGTTGAGAACAACGACAATTGTGATTTATCTTCCACCTTAACCGCATCGATTTTCGTGTCATCAGAATGGCGCCGTTGCCGGGGAGCACGGCTTTGTAGTCATTTTTTCTATCTTGTCTCTTTATATCATAATTGCTTTCTGACCTTCTCTCTTCGATTTTTGTGCGAGGTACTGCTTGGACGACTTGGAGTTTACTATTTGGAGGACCCGCACAAGAAGAAGAGCAGGGAGGAGAAGAAGATTTTTTATTTGAGAGAACAATTATTCTTGTAATAATTTAGGATTCTAAACTTGTGGACTTGGACTTTTCTCGGGGTCTGTTTCGCCAAGTGCCGGTGCACTTGGGGGACCTCACTGCTATTTTCCGTGTTTTTGATTTCACGCCATAACTTGCTTTCTTGATTCGCGTAGATTTGGCCCCTAGACATAGGATTTTTGTTGATTGTGACGTAAAATTTCTAAGGCCCAACACCTAATAGAATATCTGTTCCTATAGAACGTAATTGGACCTTACTAAAATTCACTGAAAAAGTTAGTCTAATTGGATTTGAGACCACGTGCCGTGAGTAGTCACATACAGCGCTGGCAGGACCCGTTGTGGCGGGCACCGAGTGACTCTCAAGATCGGACTCCGGACTCGATTCGGTTAACTAACTAGTGTTCTTCACGATCAATAGAAGTTGCTGGTCTAAGGCCGATTTCTTCGTGCATCATATAGTTAGTTTATATTCTATCTTTAATTTTATGCGTGGATCATATTGCATGTAGAGTGCTGGAGTAAGGTACACATTTTCTATCTCTGCATGCATCATTGTGTTTGATCGTGCATTGGCTTTCTCGATCCCTCCCCCTGTTTTTGGACTCAAATTAATCAAAGAGGAAATCGGAAAGCTCGTTAGGCGTTTGTTCTTGAAAATATCCAAAAAAATCACAAAATCAAAAATTAAAAAAAAATTGGGACTGCTAATTGAACTTGACTCTAAAATCAAACGTAATTGATTCACTTCATTATATTGGGAGAGCAATTCCCTCATTGTTTGCGCTTTTACTCGCTCGCGTACACACTAAGGAGTAGTGCCCAAATCCTATTCAAGCCTCCTAAGTGTTTGTACAACTTTCGTTGATCACCTTAACTCTAAAATTGAAAAGATAAAGGACCGAATCTCACGGTCTTCACTTTGTGTTGAGTTGGTGAACTGGGGGTTTGCTTTGTGTTTTGTATGTCTTTGGTGTGAGTCGGTTACAATCATCTTCCTTTATCATTAGCAGTCACCTTCTGTCTCTAACCCACCCTCCCTCCCTTCTATCTCTCTCTTCGTTCCTGCCTTTTCTTTTTCCACCCTCCCTCCCTTCTATCTCTCTCTTCGTGCGTGACCGGAGGCGGAAGGTTACGTATAGGCATGCTACACAACCCGTAAGATATCCAAGTGTTGTTCTGGACGATCCTTGCCTCCTCTGATGTATTCTATGCAATACATCTTCCATGTTGAATAAAATCATTTTTGCTACAGCGTCGAACCAGTTAAAAAATCGAGTATCTTCCAAAGATTCTACGTAATGGAGTAAGTCTCTTGGGAAAGAGTATCCACAATCTGGGAACAAGAACGTGGAAAACATGAACAATATCAAGCAAGTAACGTAAACAGACACCGAGTCATCATCATCTCTATCGTAGAAATCTATCAAAATATTGACTAATTTCTTCCGGATGAAAATCATTCCAGAATCAAATATCTCTTCTGAAATAAAGCTCTTCCACTGTAGGTGTCTGCCCTTCACAGTCACTGCAAAGCCTGTGCTAGGAATGCCTAATATTGCTCCTATGTCTTCATCCGTGAAGTTAAGAACCCGGTTCCCAAATTTGAATTGGCGTCCTCCTTGATATTGTTCAACAATCCATTGCAGAATCCTCCTTTGGATATTGACAACACGCCCGATCACTAGGGTATAAGGTTTAGAAATAGGTCGTTGTGACCCCAAGCGATCAGACAATGTATATCAAGAAAAATGAACCACTCGAAAAAGATCAATTCAAGAAAATCACGAAAAGCGATCCTGCTATATGTTTAACCAGGTATAGCACCCAGGGTCGAACTCAAGGAGCACGGATTGGCTAAAAAGCCTACGAAGTAGTCAAAAAAATCAGAGAAAAAGGGAAAACATGTTTTAGTGGTTTTTAATTGTTTTTAATTTTTTTTGGAATTTTTAATATGTGAAGAAAATGAGAAAGGCAAAAGCAAGCACACTTCAACAAATTATTTAATGCATCAAGAAGTAAGCAAAAATTCAGACAAAAATATTTTTATGTTTTTTATGTTTTTGAATGTTTTTGGTGAATTTTTGGGATTTTTCTGATGTGTATTTTATTTTCTAAAAATCAAACAGTAGCAAGAATGCAAGGTACTGTCCAGCCAGGCCCAAAATCCAAAAATAAAATATCTAAGGATCTCAAGAGGGCCTGGAGGTATTTTTCCTGTATTCTAGATAAAATAAGGAAAATTTGAACACCAGAATTATTGTTTTTGGGTTTTTAGATTATTTATTATAATTTTTATGAGTTTTTAGGTGTTTTTGAATTTTTAGAGTTTTTAAGCAATGAAAAATAGCCAAACTTGGCTAGAAAATCAAGAAACACAAAATAAACAGTACCTAATTTTTGTGGAATTTTTGAGGGGGTTTTTATATTTTTTTGGGATTTTTAATTCTAGACAGTAGCTAAAATAGAGGTTTTTGAATTTTAAAAAAATAACAAATAAAATCAAAAATATCCTCAAAAATTCTCAAAAATCCTACAACATGGCAGGAGCCATGTGTCAAATTTTCATCGAATTTGGAGGTGATTTGATATTTTATTCAAAAATCACATGAGGGCATTGTGCACAGGGACCAAAGTGCAAATACCCGAAGTTCTGGGGGTCCAGGTGCAATTAACCCAGCAAGTCACGCGCGTGGCGCGTGCCTGGGGCATCAGGGACCTTTTGGTAAGAAAAACAAGTCCCGAGGACCTTCTGGTAACTCGTACCAAAAAGTCCAAGGGCTGTGTTGCAAATAACCCACTAAAAGACGCACATGTGCAATTAAAACACTCACAGGGGTATATATGCAATTACCAAAAAGTTTTCATTCATTAACAAACAACCAGAACTACAGGACTAATGTTGCAAATACAACAAATATACACGTGACGAAGCACGTGGCTCACACATACAGGGGCATAAGTGCAAATACTGAAAAGTACGAGGTCCAATGTGCAAATAACCCAACGTAAATAAAAGACGCAAAATATTTACAGGACTGAAACGTAAAGCATAAACTAAGAGGGGGCCTACGGTAATTTACCCCTTTATTACGTCGACGGCTGGATGATGGACGCGTGGCTGATCTAACGGTCCTGGACGACGGGCGCCTCTCTCCTTCCACACGTGGGCCTGATCGACGTCAGTGGAGGAGACACGTGGAAGATCTGACGGCCTCGGGTGCGGGAGTCTCTCTCTCTGCGCTAACGGTCCATATCGTCACTCTGACTGATCAAGAGGTGGCTGCTCCTCGATGGATGGATGGTCACGATGGAAACTGGAGCGCTGAGGGCGATCGGACGGCTGGCGAGGACCCTCGAAGAACAGGTGGCCGGCGAGTTTCGCCGGCCTCGTGCGAGCACGGTGGTCCTCCTCAGCTGCCTCTGAAGGTCGGAACAGGTCCGCAATGAAGTCCCACAGCTGGTGGGGGTCTCCGATGGCCCAGTCGAGTCCTGGAGGGGCCCCGGCGAGGTCGGCGGAGGGAAGCTGCTGGCCCGAGTGTCGGGAGACCTCAGATGGCCTCCTCTGGTCCTGCAAAATGGGTCAGAAGCTTCGCGGGTCGAAGGCAAAGTGCCTCGACCCGGTTAGGTGGTGTGGAGGTGGTCTGTGCGTCGGGGTGAGCGAGCTCCGGCGAGCGACAGACGGTGGAGCTCGAACCCCAGCTCCTGTGCGAGCTGGGTTGAACGAAGGGGCGGAGAAGGTGCGTGGAGGAAAGGCGATGGTGAACGTGGGTTCCGATGATTGAAAGAGTATACGAGATAGCCGGAATCGACGGAACTCGGCGGAGCTACGATTTGGGGCAACCAAGAAATTAAGCTAAATAAGAAAGCTAGAAGGTTACCTAGGTGGCGAAGTAGACTAGGCTGGAGCTGAGGTAGCTCCCGGTCGTGGCCTCGAAGGTCGTCTGGTCCTGAG
This sequence comes from Ottelia alismoides, assembly GCA_037367405.1. Classification (NCBI taxonomy): domain Eukaryota; kingdom Viridiplantae; phylum Streptophyta; class Magnoliopsida; order Alismatales; family Hydrocharitaceae; genus Ottelia; species Ottelia alismoides. Next base: position 219,320 of record JAZKJV010000590.1, read on the forward strand.
GCTCGAGCTCCTTCACAGGGCGGAGCACGGCGGCGCTACGTCGTCGGATCAGTGGTCCGGTCACCCCCTCCTCGCTGCGACACGGGCAATCGAGAGCTGTCACCTCAGGGACTGCTGTGGAGGTCACGGGACGAAGGGTGGAGAGCCAAAGATGCTGATTGAAGGTGGCGGAGCTCGAGATTTATATGGGTGCCGACCCGACTAGGGCTGGTCGGGTAGGGCAGCATGAAGCGCGGATCCCGAGGCAAGGGCTCCGGCGAGCATGTCGGATGCAAGGAGAAGAAGTAGGACCCGGGGTTTGCGGAGATGGCGAGCGGATCGAGCGCGGAAAAAGGGAAGAAATCGGGTCGGGCGCGAGATCCGCGGGAGAAGACGGTCCGCGGAGGGAGTTGACCGGAGGTCAACATCTCCGTGGACCAATCAGAAGCTGCCACGTGGAAAAGATTTGAAGCTCAAAAATAAGGCAGCAAATGGCCGATTTTGCAAAAACCCAAAACATGAAATATTTTTCTTTTATTTTTTTCTATTTTTTTGGTGATTTTTAATTAATTTTTGGAAATAAAAATAAGGTATTTACATTACATAGCTATATATAGGTATATGTATAAGGTATTTTTATATTTTTGTTTTTGTAATTTTTATTTGATTTTTGTTTTGGTTCTTTTTATTTTCTTTATTTACAATATATATAATATTTACAAAAAGTTTTGAAAATAAATAAATTTATTTACAAGGTTAAATACATGTAGAAGCATGGTCTATATACATGGTGAAAGGGCATTTTTTTGAATTTTTGATTTTTAGATTTTTATTTTGTTTTTAATAGCTTCTAAATATATACAAAATATGTACAAGCATATTTTTGGGTGAGGAAAATATAATTTAATTTATTTACACATGAGCCCCTATCTCCCTCTACTTTGGCTTTTATGCGGTCAGGCCCATGCTGAGCCCTCCCTTGGGTTAGGTTGCTCAATATTTATTCTAAATATTTCCCTCTTTTTCTTTTTCATCTTTATTCTTTTATTTTTTTGCACAAAAACATGCTAATTATAAGTATTTACACAATGCATGCTTTTGGTAATTATTTGTATTTACATATATCTACATGCATTTGCAAAGGTTTTTGTAGCTAAAATATAAGAATAAAGAGTGATGAATGGGTATTCATCACCCCCTATACTTAACTTTGCTAGTCCCTTAGCAAACACTTATTTGAAAAAGAAGTGAAAAAAGAAAAAGAAAAAGAAAAAGAGGATGTACATGGATCAAGGTTGAATTATTAAACTTTCCTTCATTAAATTGAAATATGGAGCTCGATCAGATCTTTGTATTATTAATGTGTCGGAACCTTATTTGGACTTAAGCTTAAAACTCAACAGCCTCTAAGTTCCACCAATCTATGGGCAAGACTCCTCAATAAACCAGATCAGAACAAGTCTACATACACAAACTCTAATGACCATGAGTCTTTCCATGCAGTGTAAGTGATATTTGGCTCCCCACCTCAGAAGTAACAAAGAAACAACCTCCCTCAACCTGGTAACTCTAATGCCTCGGTCTAGCAACTCTTTCCTCGAGAAGCGGGGTATTCCCTTCTAAGTTCAAGTGCAACCGGCTCAAGAAGAGGGGGTAGAAGTATAGACTTTTGGAAGCTTAGCCAGTGTAGCTAAGTCTCCCGCTGCAAGCTTCATGAGATGTAACATGGACACCATAAGCTTTTGCTTTATTTGACTATATACACTCCGGTGGGGTTATTAAATTTTCAATCCGACCCACCACTTTTTTGGAGTTCTTTTTGCATTTTTGCATTTTTTTTCAAGGACTTCTGTACAGCATATTGTTGAACAGAGAAATAGAGGGTCGTACGGTTTCACAAGGCGAAACCGCAGTCGATGCGGTGACCGCTCGAAATCCCGATTCAAACAACAATTAACCCACAGCAGATATATCAAGCAATGAAAGTAAATGTGCGGAGTTAAAATTTATTATAACTCTACAACAAGATGTGTATAGGTGCAAGTATTGTAGAGGTCGAACACAGGGAGCAGACAGGTAGAACGGGGCACAAGTGCACAAAAATGTGTGAATGTGATCAAGAGTCTATTTATGCTATTTTTTGTGGGTTTTTGATTTTATATTTTTTATTTAATTTTTAATTTTGTATTTTTGTATTTTGATTTTTAATTTTCTAATTTTTATATTTTATATTTTATATTTTTTTATCTTTTTCAATATTGGAAAATAGAGACAATGTAATAAAAGGGAAAAGGAGGTATTTATAAAAATAGATAAAAATACTCAAAAATGAGGAAATAAAGTCTTTTTGGTCTTTTTATATTTTTCTACTGTTTTTGTGATTTTTGGGTAATTTTTAGAATGTTTTTGATATTTTTAATTATCAAAATAAAGAAAACAGTGGAGAAAATACAAGGCTGAAACTAAAATGGAGAAATAAAATAGAAATCAGTGGCAAAAATTCTCCAACTTAATTTTCAGTGATAGATAATGAAACCAAGAAAATTTAGGAAAAGAAAACTCTATTTTTGGATTTTTTAATGATTTTATAAATTTTTATGAAGGTTTTTAGAGTTTTGTAATTTTTAGTGTTTTTCTTTTGAGATTTTTAGTGATTTTTGGACTGACACTAAAATAGGATAAAATAGACAATATGTAATTTTTTTGGAATTTTTAAAAATATATTTATATTTTTTATGGGTTTTTTAATGCAAACAGTGGAATAAATGCATGTTTTTGATTTTTAATAATTATGAAAATGCAATAAATATGCAGAATAAAAATATGGCGTCAAAGAGCAAGCACACAGGAGCTTAACTTGAATTTTTGAGAATTTTTCGAATTAAAATGAGGCTCCAAATAAATAGGGCAAGTTCACAAAAATATTAAGGCATGGCAGGGGCATAGATGCAAAATGTGAAATATCCAGGGGCCTAACTACAATTCATCCACAAAGTATTCAACGTAATAAAATAGTTCCTGGAGTGAATGACAAAAGCTAAATCCGCAAGGGTAGACCTGCAAAATTGCCAAGGTCACGCGCACTGTGCACGTGACCGGGCAAGGACCTCGTTGCGAATAAAGAAAAGTTGGGGGCCTACTGATAAATATTACAAAATATATACGCACCAGATGAAAGTTTGAATATTAATTAATAAATTACAAAAACGGGCGGGGTGAAAAAGCAAAATACCCACGCGCCTGGGCGATCCAACGGCTGAAGGGAGTTCACTTGCCACGTGGCGTGCGCCTATGCCACGATGCCGCTTAGCACGGATGGACACGATTAGATCTGAGCTGGAGATCGGACGGTGTGGCGTGGCTCAGATCTAACGTCAGCTGCAGCTTGCGAAGAACGGGGGCCGATCCAACGGCTCGGAGAGGCTCAGGAAGAACGGACGAAGAACATGTCCCCGACGAGTTTAGATCGCCGCGCACAACGCCCTCCGCCGCCTTCCTTCGTTGCTGGGAAGCTCGGGAGCACGCTGGCGACGCCCTCTTGCGGTTGGAGAGGTCGGATGGTCCCAAAGGTGGCCGGAGCGTGCCCGAGGATGAGGATGAGCGTGGAAGCTCCAGGAGGTCCGGCGAGCGTCCAGAATCGCTCCGGCCTTGGCGTCGAAAGCTCAGACCTGCAAGAGAGGTTAAGGGGGGGCGAGGGCAAAATGCCTCGCCCCACCTGGCAGCGGAAGAAGGCGGAGGACGGTGAGGACGGAGCTCACCGGAGCTAGCTCCGGTGAGGTGAAAGCGAAGGTGATTGGGTTGATCTCAGGCGAAATGGAAGGTGGCGTTGGGTTCCTAATGCTACTGGAAGAAAAACAAACAAGAAAAAGCAAGGAGAACGGACCTCAAGGCTGGTTGGCCTGAGATGAACCTCACGGCGGCGTAGGCCGCCGGAGATGGTTGTGGAGCGCCGCCTCGGCCCTCGCTTGAGCCCCGCGCGCGTGCTGGAGGAGGTCTGTCACCCCTCCGGTCCTGAACACGGCGCCCCAAAGGATCAAACTTGGGTAGAAGAGGGTTCAAAGTTCAAATGGAGGGGTTTGGGGGGTTTTTGAAAGTTGGTCGAGGAGGCACTTTCAACGAGGTATCACGGGCGCGTCTTTGATCCATTCCCCAAGATAACAAGTAGGCGTGATAGATCAGTCCAAGGGGAGAAAAATTGTAGAAGACACCATCGTGAAAGGATATAAGACGTGGTCTCCAAAAATCGTCAAAAACGACAAAAAACCACTCTGACAGGCAACAGAGAGTAGGTCAGACAGTTGACCCGCGGTCAACTGTCCAGACCACCTGGTTGGTCCACGTGGACCAACCAGGAAAAAGTTTTTATAAAATCATTTTAAATTAGTAAATGATGTTATTTTAATTAGGTCATAAAATAAAAAGTATTTGTAATTTTATAAATTATTTTATTACGATTTTTAATTATTTTTATGAGACTTATTTTTACAAGTTTGCATTTATACCCCTATAGGTATCTATATCTATATACTTAAGTATTTTATTTTTATTTAGGTATTTTTACTTTATTTTATTTTTGTTTATTATTTTATATAATTATAACATACTTTTATACATGTAAATCTATTTTTATTTTATTTTATTGATGTGTTTTGTATAATTAATAAAATATAAGTATAGTTTATACAGGTATGTGTATAAGTATGTATCTATGTATTGAATATATACAAGTATTTTTATTTGTATTTTATTTATGTTTTTATTCTGATTTAAATGCACATAATTATTATAAGTATTATTTACAACATTATAAAAATATAAAATTATAAAAATAATGAATAAATAATAAATTGAATATTTTAATATGTACAAGTATACAATAGGGGTCCAAAAATCAACTTTCAAACCGTAGCTCCGCCAAATGCGAAACCACCGCCATTAATTAGCTTATTTTCTTCTATATACAATTAAAGGTGAGTACGCTGCATTTGGAGTTTTTATTTGTGAGATACGGGTCTGGGAAGTTGGCATTCTGGATTTTTATTCAGACCATAACTTTTTATCAGTACATTATTTTTCTGTGAAATCAATTTTGTATTTTTCTTTATTAATTTATCTACAACTTTCATGTACAAAGTTTCTTTATTTGATGTATAAAAAGTGGAACCAAAAATAGGTCCCAAAATGAATAAAGAATGAATAAAATGTATAGGTATTTTATCTGTGTTTTGGCCCTTATCTCCCCCTACTTTATTCCTTGTCGACCTATTCATCAAGATGCCTAGGTCTCGGGATTTCGGGTCATAAAATATTTACAATATTTTATTCCTTTTCTTTTCTTTTCTTTATTCTATAATTTTGGCATTAAAAACCGTATTTTATACAATCTTTACACACATATGCATGAATGCTAAAATGCGTGAATTAATGCTATTTTTACGCATTTACTAGGGTTTTCAAGGCCAAAATGATAGAATAAAGATGATGAAACGTGGCTTCATCATCCCCCTATACTTTACCTTTGCTAGTCCCTAGCAAACACTTATGCAATAAGTGCAAAAAGAAAAAGAAAGAAAAGAAAAAGAAGAAAATTAGATTAAGTTTAATTATCAAACTTGTCTTCGCAAAATCAAAGTTTGGAGCTTAAGTCGGGCCTTGGGAATTTTAGTGCGGTCGGAACCTTAATGAGAACTAAATTTGAAATCCAACAGTCCTTGAGTATCCCAAAACTCTGCTCAAGTCTCCTCAATAGCCGTGTCAGAAATATTTCAACTCATGCGCAAACTCTTACGACTATGAAGCTGACTTGTACAGTGTAAGTGATATGTAGCTCCCCACCTCAGAAGTGACAAAGAAACAACCTCCCCCAACCTGGTAACTCTAATGCCTCGGTCTAGCAACTCTTTCCTCAAGAAGCGGGGTATTCCCTTCTAAGTTCAAGTGCAACCGGCTCAAGAAGAGGGGGTGAAGAAAAGAATGGATGGTAGCCAGTGTAGCTACCTATCCTTGGATGCAAGACCAGTGTAGTCAAGTCATCCTGCTGCAGGCTCACATATTTGACTTTGGAACTCAAGCTTGCTTATTGACTTTACATACTTTGCAGGCTTTTTATTTTTGTACATGCCTGTACTTACTTTTTTTTTCTCTTTTTTTTTTTTTGAATACTATTCACAGCAGCATTTACATAAGGAGTTTTCCTCTTGAGCCAGTAGACTATCCCTCTTTTGAAGCTTTATTGCAACCCACGGCTTCTGTCTTTAGACTTCCTCACCACTAGACCAAGTTGAGGTGCACTTCCTTCACTATAAGAAGAAGAGAGGTTCCGCCTAGAAGTACTACCCTCATATGCTACCCCAAGCCAAAGGAAACTGCCTCCTCACCACCTCATCCGTGGAGAGCTATGTGAAAGTGCAGGTGTCCAAGTTAGGTCATTATCAACAAGAGTCGTGCGTGTGCTCCGAAATACTCTACTTAGGCAGTCAAGAATCCATTGAACCAAGTCCCGTGATCCTCAAAGAATTAAGTCAACTAGACCTGAAGTACCTCAAACCCAGTTCCTATAAGGTTCCTGTTATTAGGTAGATTTTAAGGTCCAATCAAGCTCCAATCTCCGGATTTTACTTAGACTTGTTCAACTATTAAACTCAATCCGAAAAATGCTCATGCCATGCAATGATATGCAGAAAATATTTTTGTGATGCAATTTTTCAAAGATTTTGAACTTTTTATGGATTTTTGAAAAGATGATGCATGCATATGCAGATGCATTTTTTTGTATTTTTTCAAAAAGGTTTTTCAAATGTTTTTGGATTTTAATTTTGCAAATGTTTTTGGGAATTTTTGAAAACAAAAAGATTTTGGCTGAAAAATAGGTTAAAATATGTACACGGGAGTGCTTCTTATATACAAGAAGTGGATTTTAAGAATTTACAGGGTAAGTGATCAATTTTATACATATATATACAGTGGATTTTTGGTGTGATGTGAATATTCCTCAAACTTATTTGACACAAGCTTTTCACACAATTTTTGAAAACTATAGTCCAAAATAATTTTTACAAACATTTACACACATTTGAAAATCATTTTTGCAAAGGCTTTCAAAACCGTATATATAGGTTTTTCAAATCATTTTTGCAACCATTTTTCAAACCATTTGCAAATCATTTTTCAAACATTTTATTTCACACAAAGAAAAGAAATTTTACAATCCACACAGGTTGAAAACACGAAACAAAATATTTTCAAAATAGTTTTCAATAGATGTTCACAAAGATTTTCAAACTATTTTTCAAACATTTTGCAAAAAACATTTTCACCTGATTTATTAATCAGTAAATACAAAAAGCATTTGAGGAATAACCACATCTTTTTATTAAGAATTTTTAATGATTTTTAAAGAATTAGTAGCTATATTATTACGAAAGTACGAGTTATGGCTAAAGTATATACGTAGTATATACGACCCCCCTATACTTAGCTTGAGCTATGTCCTCATAGATCGGAGAGAAAAGAGAAGACATAACTCGTACTAAGTATAGGAAAATCTAAAGAATAAAAGAATGAATCAATGAGAAGTTGACCGTCCCCCCTATACTTAGGATCAAATAATCCTAAGTATAGCAGACTGTACACAAAGCAGGGAGGGTCAAGGGTGGGAATGAACAGATCGTACTCAGATTGTCTCCCCCTATACTCAGGGTAAGATATCCCTAAGTATAGACAAGAAGAGGAGACAATGGAGAGGATCGAAAAGAATAGAGAAACTCGGGGTGCACACCCCCCTATACTTAGGACAAAGTACGTCCTAAGTATGGAAAACTGTCTACAAGGGCGGCACCTTTTTGATAGATGAAGAAGATAGAAGAGGAAAAGAAGAAAAGAAGAAAAGAAGAAAAGAGATGAAGATGGAAGAAGAGATCGTGAGGATGTACACGTCACTCCCCCTATACTTAGGGTAAAAGAAGCCCTAAGTATAGGCAACAACAGGAGTGATCAGACGGAACGACAAAAGAGCAATCGGCTCGTCCACCCCCCTATACTTAGGACAAAGTACGTCCTAAGTAAGGCAGACTCGAGGAATGGGTAGACGAGCAATACGGGAGAGAGAACAGAGGTACACAAAAGTGAATATACAACAGAGATGGATATACAGATGATCAAGAAGGTTGAAAGCGAACCTTCTTGCGGGACCGCGGAGGAATAGATCTAGTGTGGTGCAGGTCGACATCGGGGTCCACAGTGGACGGAATTCGATCAGGGTCGACAAGGTGTAAGTCCTCGGGGGCCCTAGGGTGTGAAGGCACAGACGGAGTAGTGGAAGAAGTACGGCTAGGTCCGGCCTTGGGAGTCTCGCTGATATCAAAGTGGAATGGGACGAACTCATCATCATCGGAAGTAGTGTACTCGGAGTCGTCCTGCGAGGAGTCATCCAGGTCAAAACCAAAAGGCACGAACTCATCGGTGGAAGTAGTCGAACTCTGTTCGTCCTCTATAATCTCAACCGGATCATCTTTCTCATCAAAAGGTCCGAATCTCTGAAGAAAAGCAACCAAATCAAATTCGGCCTTAGTCTCATCAGTATCTACATGGACAGGAGCGGACTCATCAGTGGAAGTAGTCAAAGCATGTACGTCCTGTATAGTCTCTATATCTGCCCTCCGCTCAATAGTGTCGATCGTGTAAATCCCGCGGATGTCATCAACACATCGCCAATCACAGGAAGCGGAAACACCAAGGTCTATGCTTTCCGAGCTTTCCTCCTTAGAGAGGAATTCTCGGGTCTCATCATCGGTCATGAAGAAGGTCTCTCTGATATCCTCATATATATCATAGTCCTCGGGGTCAGCCAAGATAGGTGAAGTCGCATCAGGTGCGGGTCTCTGGTCAGCAGTGGGTGCGGTGATCACTGCTTCGCCCTCGTCAGCAGGACGGAAGCGAATCTCTCCTGTTCCGTAGTCAATAACGACCCTTGCAGAGGCAAGGAATGGTCGTCCCAGGATGATTGGAGAATGCTCCCCTGTGGAGGTCTCCATGGGCAATACGACAAAATCAACGGTGTAGCTCGTGCCCTGAATCGAAATGACAGCGTTTTCAAGGATACCCTTCGGCCTCTTGATGGATCCATCAGCAAACTGAACGATCATCCTGGTTTTCTTGAGAGGCCCTAAGTGAAGAGACTGTACCAGTGAGAAGGGTATGATGCTAATCGAAGCACCGCCGTCTAGGAGAGTGTGATCACATGTGTGGTCAGAGATTGTGCAGCTAATGAAAGGTGTGGCAGTGTTCTTCTTCCGAGGAATGGGACGGTGTGTGATGGCGTGGGCAGTGGCCATGGTCAAGATATGACGCTCAGATCTGCTCCTCCGCTTTCTCTTCTTGGGAAGAGGAGCAGATAAATCGGTCATGGCCTGCTGAAGTGGGGCACGGATAATCTCATGTATGGTGGCCACCACTTCGGGTTCAGTCAGCATTTTTTTGAATTTTTGGACTTCCTCCATACAAGGGAGGAAGTCGGAATCAGCATATACACGAGGAATGCCAAGAGCAGTCTGTACAGCGGCATCCTCGGGGTCAAAGGTGGGACTGGGTGTGAATGCATGTGTGGTCAAGAAGTCTGGCAAGTGGGCGCTCTCCTCACAGTCCGACTCGATCGTGTGTCTCTCGAAATCTTTTTGTGTTTTTAAAATTTTCTCATTTTTTTGTATTTTGGGCGATTGCAAGCTCTCATGGAAATCCTCGAGTGAACCCATATCATCAAATGGTGGAATATCATGGTCGCTCTTATTGGTACTAGTGAGGGTGTCAATCCTCTGTCTCATATGATCCATCATCTGGGTCAAGTGCTCAAGGGTGGACTCCATGAAAGGTGACTCCATCAGCTCAGTCTCGGGTGGATGTGAAGGTGGAGGCGGATAATACATAGGTGGAGATAGAGGTGGGTGTGGGTAGAAATCCGAGTCCTGATACTGTGGCTGAGGCGGATATGTACAAAAGTCAGGAGCAAAGTCCTCCTGGAAAAAAGGAGGTGGACCGGCTGAAGTGAACGAATGATCCGCAAAGTCTGGATAAAATACGCTCCAGTCGGCCATCTCGAAACAAAGGAAGAATGATCGGGAGAGCACGACGGTCAAGTCAAGAGAGTGAAGAAGAAGGCGCAAATGCGCAGGGATGATCTAGGACACACACAAAACAATCACAAGCAAAAATGAAAGAATGCAAACCCTCAATTCACCTACTCAACTCGGTAGAGACCGTAAAATGCGGTCTTTTTATCTTGTCTGTTTTAGAGTTAGGTGAGAAGTCAAAATATTGCGCAAACACTTAGGGGCTGAATGGGATTTTGGGCTCTAACCTTAGTGTGTGCGCGAGCAAATAAAAGCGAAGACAATGAGGGGATTACTCGCCCCAAGAGAATTTTTTTCTTTTTGGTTGATTTTAGGGTCGAGTAATGTTAGCAGTCCCAATTTTATTGATTATCACTTTTTTTTTGGATTTTTAATGAGAATGCACGATCCTATCGGGGAGTCAATTCCTTTAAGCTCCTAGATGATCAAAATCAGAGGTAGAGAGGCGGAAAAGCAATGCAAGCGATCAAAACGATGATGGATGCTAAAGCGTAAATGCTCACCTTGCCTCCAGCACTCTACATGCAAGGATGCTCAGCAGAATTGAAACCTATCTATATGCAAATGCAAAGCCGATGAAATCGCCCTAAGTTTCAGAAATTGCTATTATCGTGAAGAACCACAAGTCGGCCACTTATCTTTAACCTAAGAGTCCGGTCTTGGCTCACCCCTCCTCTTCTCGACACACTCGAGTTCAGGAGTAGCGCTTGATGGGGCTCGCTCACGGCACACGGGTTAAAAGATAATGACACGACTGTTTAAATTTGACTAAGTCCAAACGCGGCTATAGGTACATGCAAGATATATTAGGTGTTTGGCCTTAAGCTATCGCAAGCAATCCTAAAACTAGGGGCTCAATCACACAAAATAAGGAAAACAAAATCGGAAAACAAAATAAGAAAAAGGCGGTGAAAACCGTAAAAACCGCGATGAGCCCCCAAGTGTACAAACACTTGGAAATTGGGCCCGAAAGTCCAAGAGTCCGAGTACCTGTATTATTACAATTAATGGTCTCTCTCTCACTTAAATTACAAAATACAATGCAAGAAAATAAATGCTAAGAAATTGTCCTGCAAAATCCTCCCAGTTCTTCTTCGTGCTCAGCTAGAGCCGCTTCACGTGGGTGCCAAGGTGCTCCAAGAGGGGCTCCTCCCTCGATCCACGTACCTCGCACGGAATCCAAACAAGGAGAGTGGTTAGACAATTCACAAGATATATCAAAAATAATGCAAAATAAAACAAGCAGAAATAAAAGCCGCGAAAATAGACAATAAATCACAATCACAAACAAGACCCGAACTACGCGCTGTTGCTCCCCGGCAACGGCGCCATTTGTTGAACAGAGAAATAGAGGGTCGTACGGTTTCACAAGGCGAAACTGCAGTCGATGCGGTGACCGCTCGAAATCCCGATTCAAACAACAATTAACCCACAGCAGATATATCAAGCAATGAAAGTAAATGTGCGGAGTTAAAATTTATTATAACTCTACAACAAGATGTGTATAGGTGCAAGTATTGTAGAGGTCGAACACAGGGAGCAGACAGGTAGAACGGGGCACAAGTGCACAAAAATGTGTGAATGTGATCAAGAGTCTATTTATGCTATTTTTTGTGGGTTTTTGATTTTATATTTTTTATTTAATTTTTAATTTTGTATTTTTGTATTTTGATTTTTAATTTTCTAATTTTTATATTTTATATTTTATATTTTTTTTATCTTTTTCAATATTGGAAAATAGAGACAATGTAATAAAAGGGAAAAGGAGGTATTTATAAAAATAGATAAAAATACTCAAAAATGAGGAAATAAAGTCTTTTTGGTCTTTTTATATTTTTCTACTGTTTTTGTGATTTTTGGGTAATTTTTAGAATGTTTTTGATATTTTTAATTATCAAAATAAAGAAAACAGTGGAGAAAATACAAGGCTGAAACTAAAATGGAGAAATAAAATAGAAATCAGTGGCAAAAATTCTCCAACTTAATTTTCAGTGATAGATAATGAAACCAAGAAAATTTAGGAAAAGAAAACTCTATTTTTGGATTTTTTAATGATTTTATAAATTTTTATGAAGGTTTTTAGAGTTTTGTAATTTTTAGTGTTTTTCTTTTGAGATTTTTAGTGATTTTTGGACTGACACTAAAATAGGATAAAATAGACAATATGTAATTTTTTTGGAATTTTTAAAAATATATTTATATTTTTTATGGGTTTTTTAATGCAAACAGTGGAATAAATGCATGTTTTTGATTTTTAATAATTATGAAAATGCAATAAATATGCAGAATAAAAATATGGCGTCAAAGAGCAAGCACACAGGAGCTTAACTTGAATTTTTGAGAATTTTTCGAATTAAAATGAGGCTCCAAATAAATAGGGCAAGTTCACAAAAATATTAAGGCATGGCAGGGGCATAGATGCAAAATGTGAAATATCCAGGGGCCTAACTACAATTCATCCACAAAGTATTCAACGTAATAAAATAGTTCCTGGAGTGAATGACAAAAGCTAAATCCGCAAGGGTAGACCTGCAAAATTGCCAAGGTCACGCGCACTGTGCACGTGACCGGGCAAGGACCTCGTTGCGAATAAAGAAAAGTTGGGGGCCTACTGATAAATATTACAAAATATATACGCACCAGATGAAAGTTTGAATATTAATTAATAAATTACAAAAACGGGCGGGGTGAAAAAGCAAAATACCCACGCGCCTGGGCGATCCAACGGCTGAAGGGAGTTCACTTGCCACGTGGCGTGCGCCTTTGCCACGATGCCGCTTCGCACGGATGGACACGATTAGATCTGAGCTGGAGATCGGACGGTGTGGCGTGGCTCAGATCTAACGTCAGCTGCAGCTTGCGAAGAACGGGGGCCGATCCAACGGCTCGGAGAGGCTCAGGAAGAACGGACGAAGAACATGTCCCCGACGAGTTTAGATCGCCGCGCACAACGCCCTCCGCCGCCTTCCTTCGTTGCTGGGAAGCTCGGGAGCACGCTGGCGACGCCCTCTTGCGGTTGGAGAGGTCGGATGGTCCCAAAGGTGGCCGGAGCGTGCCCGAGGATGAGGATGAGCGTGGAAGCTCCAGGAGGTCCAGCGAGCGTCCAGAATCGCTCCGGCCTTGGCGTCGAAAGCTCAGACCTGCAAGAGAGGTTAAGGGGGGCGAGGGCAAAATGCCTCGCCCCACCTGGCAGCGGAAGAAGGCGGAGGACGGTGAGGACGGAGCTCACCGGAGCTAGCTCCGGTGAGGTGAAAGCGAAGGTGATTGGGTTGATCTCAGGCGAAATGGAAGGTGGCGTTGGGTTCCTAATGCTACTGGAAGAAAAACAAACAAGAAAAAGCAAGGAGAACGGACCTCAAGGCTGGTTGGCCTGAGATGAACCTCACGGCGGCGTAGGCCGCCGGAGATGGTTGTGGAGCGCCGCCTCGGCCCTCGCTTGAGCCCCGCGCGCGTGCTGGAGGAGGTCTGTCACCCCTCCGGTCCTGAACACGGCGCCCCAAAGGATCAAACTTGGGTAGAAGAGGGTTCAAAGTTCAAATGGAGGGGTTTGGGGGGTTTTTGAAAGTTGGTCGAGGAGGCACTTTCAACGAGGTATCACGGGCGCGTCTTTGATCCATTCCCCAAGATAACAAGTAGGCGTGATAGATCAGTCCAAGGGGAGAAAAATTGTAGAAGACACCATCGTGAAAGGATATAAGACGTGGTCTCCAAAAATCGTCAAAAACGACAAAAAACCACTCTGACAGGCAACAGAGAGTAGGTCAGACAGTTGACCCGCGGTCAACTGTCCAGACCACCTGGTTGGTCCACGTGGACCAACCAGGAAAAAGTTTTTATAAAATCATTTTAAATTAGTAAATGATGTTATTTTAATTAGGTCATAAAATAAAAAGTATTTGTAATTTTATAAATTATTTTATTACGATTTTTAATTATTTTTATGAGACTTATTTTTACAAGTTTGCATTTATACCCCTATAGGTATCTATATCTATATACTTAAGTATTTTATTTTTATTTAGGTATTTTTACTTTATTTTATTTTTGTTTATTATTTTATATAATTATAACATACTTTTATACATGTAAATCTATTTTTATTTTATTTTATTGATGTGTTTTGTATAATTAATAAAATATAAGTATAGTTTATACAGGTATGTGTATAAGTATGTATCTATGTATTGAATATATACAAGTATTTTTATTTGTATTTTATTTATGTTTTTATTCTGATTTAAATGCACATAATTATTATAAGTATTATTTACAACATTATAAAAATATAAAATTATAAAAATAATGAATAAATAATAAATTGAATATTTTAATATGTACAAGTATACAATAGGGGTCCAAAAATCAACTTTCAAACCGTAGCTCCGCCAAATGCGAAACCACCGCCATTAATTAGCTTATTTTCTTCTATATACAATTAAAGGTGAGTACGCTGCATTTGGAGTTTTTATTTGTGAGATACGGGTCTGGGAAGTTGGCATTCTGGATTTTTATTCAGACCATAACTTTTTATCAGTACATTATTTTTCTGTGAAATCAATTTTGTATTTTTCTTTATTAATTTATCTACAACTTTCATGTACAAAGTTTCTTTATTTGATGTATAAAAAGTGGAACCAAAAATAGGTCCCAAAATGAATAAAGAATGAATAAAATGTATAGGTATTTTATCTGTGTTTTGGCCCTTATCTCCCCCTACTTTATTCCTTGTCGACCTATTCATCAAGATGCCTAGGTCTCGGGATTTCGGGTCATAAAATATTTACAATATTTTATTCCTTTTCTTTTCTTTTCTTTATTCTATAATTTTGGCATTAAAAACCGTATTTTATACAATCTTTACACACATATGCATGAATGCTAAAATGCGTGAATTAATGCTATTTTTACGCATTTACTAGGGTTTTCAAGGCCAAAATGATAGAATAAAGATGATGAAACGTGGCTTCATCACATATCTACATGGTGCAGCATATATACAAGAAATTTCCTCTTGAGCCAGTAGACTATCCCTCTTTTGAAGCTTTATTGCAACCCACAGCTTCTGTCTTTAGCCTTCATCACCACTAGACCAAGTTGAGGCGCACTTCCTTCACTAGAAGAAGAAGAGAGGTTCCGCCTAGAAGTACTACCCTCATATGCTACCCCAAGCCAAAGGAAACTGCCTCCTCACCACCTCATCCGTGGAGAGCCATGTGTAAAGTGCTGGTGCAAGTCAAGCCATTGTCTCTAAGAGTCATGCGTGTGTTGTTAAGTGTTCTACTTAAGCTCATCAAGATGACATATGCTCATAGCCTAGTGGACTCAAAGAATTAAGTCCTTATGGACCTGAAAAGCCTTGACCCTAAATCCTATAAGGTTCCTCTTGAAGTTAAGTGGATTAAGATCTTTTTCAAGCTCCATTTCTCAATTTAATTCCAGGCTTGGTTTAAATGTCAACTCTCATCCAGGAAAAATTATATACATATATGTACACAAGATGCTGTTTACAAATATTTTACAATCATGCAAAATTTTTGAAATTTTTTTTTGAAATCATGGATGATGATGATGCATGAAGTGCAAGTTTTGCAACAAGATATTTACAAACATTTACAAGTATTTACAAAAGATTTTTGCAAACTTTTGATTTTTCAAAACATTTTGGAAAAATTTTGTACTATATACATAATTTTGATACAAAAAAATATTTACATAAGCTTTACACAAAAGATTTTTGAAATCATTTTTACAAAAATACTTTGTACACTAGCTATGTATGTGCAAGATAAAAGAAGTTTATGTACATGAAATTTTTTTAATTTTTTGTGATTTTTAGCCATTTTATTTATTAACACACTCACACAAAGTACGAGTTATGGCTAAAGTATATATGAAATATATACACACCCCCCCTATACTTAGCTCGAACGATGTCCTCAGAGTGATCAAGAGCGATGAAGAAGACATAACTCGTGCTTAGTAAAAGGGGAGTGAAAAGGAATGGCTAAGTACAGAAACGAATAAATGAATAGAATGAGAGGGACTCGGTGGTTTCCCCCTATACTTAGGATTAACTAATCCTAAGTATAGCAAGCTGTACATGAAGGGAAATCCGAGTGAAGAATATACAGAATCTGCCCCCCCCTATACTTAGGGTAAAATATCCCTAAGTATAGGCAGCAAAACAGGGGCAGAACGAATGAAAAGAATACTCGCAGGTCCTACATCCCCCCTATACTTAGGGTAAAGTACACCCTAAGTATAGCATAATCATAAGATGAGAAAAAGGGATGTGGGACTAAAGAATAGAATGATATGGACAACTGGATCTATACAGGCGGAGGAACAGTGAAAATCAGGCGTGAGATGCAAAAGATGTGAGTCAAGAGACCACATCTCACGCAAAATGAATAGGGGCAACAATAACGTCCCGCGGCTCATGATCTAGAAATGGCTTGAGCCGCTGGCCGTTCACTCGAAAGGTGCTCTCAGAAGACAACTCGGATATATCAATACTACCATTGTCGTGCACCTTTCTGACGAGAAAAGGTCCCTTCCATTTGCTCTGTAGCTTCCCTGGAAATAATCGTAGCCTCGCATCAAACAGCCATACTCTCTGTCCAATCTCAAAATGCTTGTGGCTGATATGAGAATCATGCCACTCCTTGACTTTCTCCTTATAATGTAGGCTGCTTGAGAAAGCTGCATCTCTAAGCTCCTCCAAGGCAGCTAACTCTGCCCTCCTCTGGTCTCCTATACCATCTGGATCCATAAGAATATCTGTAACTGCCCAAAGTGACTTGTGCCTCAGCTCAACAGGTAAATGGCACGGCTTGCCATAAACGAGGCGAAAGGGAGATGTGCCCAATGGAGTCTTGAAAGACGTCCTATATGCCCACAAGACCGAGTCCAAAAGCTGTGACCAATTCTTTCGGTCAGGGCGGACGACTTTCTGCAGAATATTCTTGATCTCCCTATTCGACACCTCAGCTAGACCATTCGTCTGTGGATGGTAAGGTGTGGCAACACGATGGTCTATGCCGAACTCGCTAGCAAGGGCCTTCACCTGGTCGTTGATGAAATGAGACCCCCCATCAGAAATAAGAACTCGTGGAACCCCGAACCGCGTGATGATATGTTTCCTCAAAAATCTGCAAACTGTCCTCGCATCAGCGGCTCGGGCGGGGATAGCCTCCACCCAACGACTCACATAATCAACGGCCAAAGAATGTACTCAAATCCCTGACTCTTAGGGAATGGACCCATGAAATCGATGCCCCATGCGTCAAAAACCTCACAGAAGTGAATGGGCTGCATCGGCATCATATCACGCTGTCCACAAGTGCCCATCCTCTGACAGTCAGTACACCTCTTCACGAACTCATCAGAGTCCTTGAAGAGGGTAGGCCACCACAAGCCGGATTGGAGCACTTTCTGTGCCGTTCTCCTCCCAGAATGATGTTCTCCTGCCTCAAACTTGTGGCAGTAAGTGAGGACGCTATGGTGTTCCTCCTGAGGAATACACCGACGCCAGACGCTATCCCCTCCTTCGTGGTAAAGGATGGGATCCTCCCAGTGGTAGGACTTGGCCCTCGCAAGGAAGGTCTCAAGCCTCTGCCTGGGCCAATCTTGTGGGACTTTCCCAGCAACGAGAAAGTTCACAATATCGGCATACCACGGGAGTGAGGCGATAGCAAGGATCGCCTCATCTGGGAAGGTATCTCGAACGGGATCAATCTGCTCAGAATCCTCAAGCTGCTCTAATCGGGAGAGATGATCCGCCACCACATTCCTGACTCCAGGTTTATCCTTGATCTCAATGTCGAACTCCTGGAGTAGAAGGATCCATCTAGTCAGTCTGGCCTTGGCATCCTTCTTTGCCATGAGGTACCTGATGGCGGTGTGATCTGTAAACAAAGTCACTCTAGATCCAATGATATACGATCTGAACTTATCTAGGGCAAACACTACTGCTAGCATCTCCTTCTCTGTGACCGTATAATTCCGCTGGGCGGAATCCAATGTGCGGCTAGCATAGTGTATGGCAAACGGAACTCCATCCCTCCTCTGTCCCAGCACTGCCCCCACGGAAAAATCGGAGGCGTCCGTCATGATCTCGAATGGGAGAGACCAATCAGGCGGCTGGAGAACAGGAGCCTCAATAACATGTTGCTGGAGAGTCGCAAAGGACGAGAGACACTTGTCATCGACAAGGAACTCGGTGTCTTTCGTCAAGAGGTCAGTCAACGGTCGGGCAATCTTGCTGAAATCCTGAATAAATCTCCTATAAAATCCAACGTGCCCCAGGAATGACCGTAGCTGCCTCAAATTGGACGGCGGTGTGAGTTTTCTAATGACATCAACCTTGGCCAGATCAACCTCCATGCCCCTGTTGGAGATGATGTGGCCAAGCACCGTCCCTTGAGTCACCATGAAGTGACTCTTCTCCCATGACAGAACCAAATGAAACTCGATACATCGCTGGAGTACTCGGTCTAGGCAGTCAAGACAAGAATCGAATCCGTCGCCGTAGACCGAGAAATCGTCCATGAAGACCTCCAAACACTCCCCTACCATGTCCGAAAAGATCGACAGCATGCACCTCTGAAAAGTCGCAGGGGCGTTGCATAGCCCAAATGGCATGCGTCGAAAAGCGTATGTGCCGAAGGGACAGGTAAAGGTGGTCTTCTCCTGATCCTCAGGAGCGATGGCCACTTGGTTGTAGCCCGAGTACCCATCCAGGAAGCAATAATGGCTCTTCCCTGCCAGTCTCTCAATGATCTGGTCAATAAATGGCAGGGGGAAATGGTCCTTCTTGGTGGCTTGGTTGAGTCTCCTGTAGTCAACACAAACCCTCCAAGAGGTGGGTACTCGTGTAGCGATCTCCTCTCCCGACTCACTGATCACAGTCGTGATGCCCGTCTTCTTGGGCACCACATGCAAGGGGCTGACCCACTTGGAGTCGGAAATGGGATAAATAAAATCTGCACTCCACCATTTTGATATTTCTTTCATCACGACCTCTCTCAGGTTGGGGTTCAGTCGCCGCTGGAACTCACGCGACGGCTTCGCCCCCTCCTCAAGATAGATATGGTGGGAGCACACTGCTGGACTAATCCCATGGAGATCCGCTACGCTCCATCCGATCGCCTTGCGGTTCTTTTCAAGAACCCCCATCAGACGGGATTCTTGCTCTCCAGTCAACTCGGCGGAGATGATGACTGGGTACATCTCTGGATCGCCCGCAAGGAATCGATACTTCAGCGAAGTAGGGAGCGGCTTCCGTTCTGGAATGATGGGTGCTGGCAAATCTGGCTGCGGAAGAAACTGAGTGAAAGCTGCTAAGTCTGCCAAATCTGCATGGGAAAGTGAAAGCGTACTCTCGCAAACTGGATCGGGAGAAGGCTGCTCAACTGCACTGTCTCTGCTCGGCTCTGCATCTACCTCCTCCTCATCTATAGGCTCAAGTGAACTCAGGTCTGGCATCTGATCATAGCAATCAGCCCAATCAGACTCTGAATCCGAGGGATCTGCATCAATCGCGGTGGCATCAGTACCACCGGAAAACAAGGTGGCCTCAACACCACCATCACTGAACATCGTGTCGCGATCAAGGACCGGCTCTGCTGCCTCTATGGTATCCTGAACCAGGGCTGTGCTCTCCAGACTCTCCTCTGCTATCATCTCGGCATCAGCTGTATCTGAATATGAGAGGATGGTCTGTGCTGCAGGATCTGCCCAAGCTGCCTCATCGTCTGTGATCACAAAATCACAGTCCTGGTGGATGTCTGGCTCTGTGTCTGTCAGCTGCTCTGAATCTGTACTCGCATCTGAGCGGGTTCTCTCTCTAGCTCTGTAGTCCTCGACCGTCTCTATTTGTATACTCTCGCCCTCGATGCGAAAGTACACCTTCCCGCTATCATGATCAGTCACCGCCTTGGCTGTGGCCAAGAACGGACGACCAAGGATGATGGGGGTATCGGCCACTGACTCAGGGATCTCCATGTCCAACACTACGAAGTCCACGGGGAATTTCAGGCCCTGAATCGTGACGATAACGTCTCGTAATAACCCCTTCGGCCTCTTGACAGATCGATCAGCGAACTGAAGGACTGTCCTGCTCTTTCGAAGAGTGCCCAACTCGAAGCGGTCGAGAAGGGCTGCCGGAAGAAGGTTGATCGACGATCCGCTATCTAGAAGAGTACGGTCGAACCTCTGCTCACTAATCTGGCATCTGACATACAGGGCCCCTGAATCTGGCCTCTTGGCTGGCAGTCGGTTCTGGATCGCAAAACACGTGGCTTTCGTCAGCACATGGATCTCGGAAGTGTGGTTCCTCCTCCTCCTCCTGACTGTAGTCCTGTCTCTCAAAGATCGCTGGAGAAGGGGGATGTGCTGCAAAGCCTCCTGGAGGGTCAGCTGGATGTGGAATCGATCAATCATGCTCTGGCTGAACTCCTCAAGCTCTCTTTTTTTCGGATTTTCTTTTTTCTTCCCCTTCCCCATCTGAAGGGCTCTAGGGAAGGGGATCACAGGGTCCTTCTCAGATGAAGGACTAGGAAAAGGTCTAGACGGTTCAAGGATCGGATCCACACATACATCATGCACCACAGTGGGACCAGAAGAAAGTAAACCTTTTCCTTTATTCATAACAGAGTTCTGAGATACAGGAATGCGAGGAAAGACAACATCTCTATCTGTACAAACACCGGTGGCCTCAGTACCACCTCTGGCTGGCTCTGCTGCTGCTGCTGCTGGTAGACGTCTCGCGGCATCAGTACCGCGGGCTGGCTCGGCTCTACTGGTGGCGTCAGTACCACCTCCTCGATCTGGTGAAGCGGCGGCCTCAGTACCGCCGGTAGAATCAGCATCCTTGGTGGCATCAGTACCACCATCATCATCTGGAGCGGCCTCAGTACCGCTCTCCTCCTCCTCATGTGGCGCCTCGGGAGTGTCCTCGTGGTGAAGCTCAGATGAGGCGCCGCCGCCTGCTGGGGTCCTACCGCTCCTAAGTGTGACAAAATCAGCATCAAATAGATCCGAAGATGTATCATCAAATGAGTCACTAGGAGTGGCTAACTCAGTATGTACTACCTGCTCAGATTTCCTCTTGAGGTTGTTCGGGTTCGGCTCGATCTGGGCAGGAATGGCGGCCTTCCCTCTCACCAAGTCCCGCATCTCCTGGCGGAACTCGTCCATCTCCCGTCGGAATGTGGCCTGCTGGTCCGTGAGGAGGCGGGCGATGTCATCCAAAGCGGGGCTCTCGTGGGAGCCCGACGGGTAGCCTCTCTGTGGGTGAGGCTGCTGGATCTGCTGCTGATGGTGCTGGTAAGAGGGGTATGAGGACGGGTGCTGCTGCTGAATCGGGTGAGCCTGCTGCTCACGTCTCCATGACTGTCCCTGCTGCTGATAGGGACGAGGACCGTAGGATGATGGCTGGTGCTGCTGGTGTGCTGGGTGCTGCTGCTGCGACTGCTGGTGATCTCTCTGCTGGGGGTACTGCCCTCCCTGTCCTGACGGCTGCTGCTGGGGCTGGGCACCACCACTCCCCCACCTGAATCCGAGATGGTCTCGTCGGATCCCAGGCTGGGGGCGGTCATACCAAATCCCGTTGACATCCATCAACGGCTCTGCATCGAAGGGGTCTGGCGGGAGTACTGCCAGAGGCTGATCCGGCTGGTAGACCACCATCTGCATGTCTGGAGATGGTGGGGACTGGTAGGTAGGCTGCGGCTGCTGGTACGGCTCCGCCTGTACAAGGTGAACCTGTCTAGGCTGCTGTGAAGAGCTGGAGCGCTGGGACGAGCTGCTGCTGCCGCCGGTATCGCCTCGCGACAGAAGACGGGGCTGTGAAGCCGTCTGTGTCTCCTGGAGACACATGAGCTGGGTCTTCATGTCGCTCAGAACCTGTGCCATCTGTTCCATCTGAGTGATGCTCTGGCACTGCTTCTTCTCGATCAGCTCCATGCGGTCCAACTTCTCGCTGATGATACCCATGTCCGCAGCGGATGACTCTGCCTGTGCTGTTGCGACTGCGGACGAACTGGATGGACCTGCATCTACCCGTGCTCTCCGCTGGTACTGCACGGGTCCTAGCTGTTGTGGCTGGGGTCTCTGAGTATACAATCTGGTCTGAGACATCACCATGTAGTTCTCGGACATCTCCTCGTAGATGGCCCAGACCTGATCGTGGTCCTTGACAAAGTAGGACCCGCCGCAAGAAGCGTTCACCAGACCCTGAAGCTCTGGCGTCAACCCGCTGAAAAAGCTCTGAACTAGGTTCGGCTTGGAGATGTCGTGGTGCGGGCATCTGTCTAGGAGCTCTCGAAACCTCTCCCATGCCTCGTGAAACTGCTCGTTGGGGAACATGGAGAAGTTGCTGATCAGGGCCCTCGCTGCATTCGTCCGCCCGACTGGATAGTACTTTTTCAAGTACTCGGTGCGGAGCTGCTCCCAGGTGTAGACGAACTTCCCTAGATGCTTCAGCCAGGTGGCTGCTCTATCTACCAGTGAAAACGGGAAGGCTATCATCCGGATCGTATCCTGGTCCACGTGGCGATCGTGGACAGTACTGCAAATCATCAGAAACTCCTGGAGGTGGAGATGGGGCTCCTCAGTGGCAAGTCCGTGGAAACGGGGCAGCAACTGCAAGGTGTTCGGGGGGAACTTGAAGTCCCCCACGATCGCCGGCACTACTACCCAGTGATGCATCAGAGTTGATCCGGGGTTGTGCAACTCCCGCATCGGTCGTGGTGGTCCTCCTGCCGCGGCGGCTGCCGCTGCGGCGGCAGCGGCTGCTGCTGCGGCTGCGGCCTCTGCATCAGGCATCTCCTCAGGCTCGCTCGGTATCTCCTCAGGCTCGCTCTGCTGGCCTCGCTCTGCTCTGAGCCTCTCCAACTCACGCCTCATCTCTATCATGAAAGCCCCCTGATCGCGTAACTGCTGCTGAACTGTCTCGAGTGATGCGATCAGAGTGGAGTTGATCGCCCCCTGGTCTAGAACAAAATGCTGGTCTCCTCGTGGACCTCCGGGGTGATCCTCTGAACTGCCGGCCATAGCGACGTCTGCAAAATCAAATGAGCCCAACTCAGGTGCTGTCAAATCTGCTAATCTCTCCTCGGGCTCATGTCTCTCAATACCAGAAGAAAGGGAGTCGAGGGGGAACAGGGCGGAATCGTACTCGGGCTCGGAGAGCTGGTCTCGGCTCTCGCGGGCCAACCTAGATGATCGGGTAGACGTGCCCGAAAGCGGTGCAGCCAGAGGCTGCCTAAGAGACCGTCTACCCATCATCTTGATCTGGCGAGTAGTGCGGATGAGATCTGGAGTCAACTATGATCAAAAACAAACCCCCGGTTCACCAACGCAACGCGAGCTGAAGACCGTAAAAGTTCGGTCAAATTATCTTGTCTATTTTATTTTGGTGAACACACAAAATATCAGAGCGCTTACTGATGCGCCTCCCGCACCCTTAGTCAATTCGGGCAAATTAATGTTCCAAATCAATTTTATGTGTTCGTTGCAGTCGGATACGGGAGGTTAATCAAAAACCACTTAAGACAGATGTTGGGTCAATTTTAAGCAGTGATATTTTTTTTTACTTGGTAGAGTCCAAGGTCGATCTCAGGGAGGCAACTGTCTCCTTAGGTTGATTACAACAATTTACAAGTGTTTGATATTCGGGGAACAATTTTTTTGGTATTTTTAATTTTCAATGCAGACACATGCAAAAATCCAGCCAAGTTGAGATTAAATCAATTTAAGATATCAAATGAAGTCCAAAAATTATGAAACTTGGTCAGATTATGATATGGAATGAAATTAAGCTACACTAATTTTTTTGGAATTTTTCGACTCAAAATGAATTTTCTGTAAATTAAACAAACAGACAAAGTGATTTTCAGTGTTTAATTTTTAATAAATATCAAACCACAATTTCTCCAAGAACCAAAATTATCCTAGGAAGGTCTAATGATCAGGGACCTAGGAAAATTGACAGAACTTAAATTCCTTGTGAAATGAATTAATTAAAATTATTTAAAGAAAATCACTAAACTATTTATTGAGGCCTCGTTATGCGGGCAAATGATATGAAATTTTTATGGAGTGTTGAAAATAGTGTCCTTAAGCTACTGTGAATTTTTGGTGATTTTTGAAGGCACTGATATTTAATTAAAAATCAAATGGCATCACTGGGCAAAATATGACACAAATGAACCAATTAATTCATTGATAATTCAATTAAGCCAACAAAAATCAAACACGTGTACAGAAAGATAGAGGACAAAATTCTCAACAACTTGCAATTTTTGGAATTTCAAAATGATGAAAAATGCATGCTATGGACACGTGCAAACACAAGGGTATAAATGCAATACTGGAAAATAAAATTTCAATAAGTAAACGTGCTGACAGGGACTAAAATGCAATTACCAATAGTATGCAGGACTTGGATGCAATTTCTCCACGAATCACGTGCTCCTCACGTGATGTCTGCTTCACAGGGACCTTTTTGCAATTTGTGAAAGCTCCAGGGGCGTCGGTGCAAATAACCCAGGCCGCACGTGCTTCTCACGTGGGGCGGCCTCGGTTCGGAGGCCTTCGGAGGCTCGGGTCGAGGCTCGGGTCTTCTGGAGGCTCGGGCTAGCCTCGGTGCAGCTTCGATTCACCCGAGCCTAGGCTTGGGAGGCCGAGGCTTGGATGTGTCTACGTGGCAGCCTGAAGGCCCTTGGATCAAGATGGATCCAAGGGGTGTCGGTGAAGGCGCGTGGCAAGGCGAGGATCGTCCGATCTGAAGTGCGATGAACGGTCGAGGACGAGGGCGGCGAAGTGACGCGTGGCGAGGCGAGGTCCGTTCGATCAGAGGATCGAACGGCTGCTGCTTCTTCTCCTTCAACGGGCCTCCGCCGCCTGCGGAGGAGATGGCTGCGCTCCGGTGAAGCTGGGCTGGCTCCGCCTCGGGTACCAGGCGTCGGTGAGGAGCTTCTTCAGCTCCCAAGTAGCTCGGAAGACTCGGGAGTTCACGGCGGAGCCTCCGGTGGTCTCTGGATGACTGGAGGAGGGCTGGAGCTCAGCGTCGATGAAGCTCGAAGGCAGCTCCGATGAGGCTCCGGCCAGTAATGAATCGAGTCCCTGCAAAAGGTTAGAGGGATAGCCGAGGCGTGCAGGTGTTCGTGGAGGTGGAGTGAGTGAGCGGCGAGGCCTACGGTGGAGTGCGGTGGTCTGGCGAGTCAGCTCCGGCCAAATGGCGGAGCTACAGTCGGAGGCAGGTGGTATGCGTCGTCGGAATGCGCGGAGGGGTCAGCGAGGATCGGAGCTCTGACGCGGAGCTCGGCGAGGTGATTGGAAGGTGCGAGGGGGATCAATGGCAGCGAATAAAAACAGAGAAAAAGCAAGAAAAAGAAGAAGAAGATTGGAGATCGATGGAGGAAGTTACCTGGGGATTGGAGCTCGGATTTGAGTTCCAGGGTCGTCGCTCGAGGGATCGGTAAGGTCCCGAGCTCGTGCAGCTGCTCGGAGGAGTGGCTGCGGCACGGCGGTGGGCCGAGGATCTCGCCGGAGAAGACGCCGGTCTTCGCTCGAAGATAGTGCCAATTGCTGTCACCAATTGAGAGCTCTGAGCTCGTGGGTTTCTCCTGGAGTGGCGGATGCGGATGAAGGTGGCCGGAGGTGGCGTATTTATAAGCTGGAGGTGACGGCTGGAGTGGGTAAGTGGCGAAGTTGGAGGCTGTCGTGGGGCGAATATGGTGGAGGTGGTGGCGATTGAGGGTGCTGGCGAGGGAGAGGGACGAGTGGTGAGCGTCGTGGCGAGGTCAGCGGCTGGAGAAGGTGGCTGGAGTGCGGCCGAGAATAGGAAGGGGCAGCCCCTCCCGCAAGGCGGAGATCGTGGGAGAGAGGGGGTGCCCGAGGTAGGAGACGAAGTCTCCTCCGTTGGATCGTGTGATCCAACGTTGGAGATTGGATCGTGGTGAGCGGGTGTGATTAGATCGAGGGGAGGCGATCTGAGGGTCGTGGAGCCACCACGTGGCGTGATGTGAGCGAAGCGTGTGCGAGCGGTGTGGATGAGATTAGGGTTTAGATCGGAGGGTCGAGACTCGCTGGAAGATGGGCGGCTGTGATGAGAGGATCGGGGGCGCGATCGAGTGGCGTAGATGCCGCCACGTGGAGGGCTGCGAGCGCGGCGCTAATGGAGGGATCAGATGAAGCGAGGTGAGGATCGGACGGCAAGGAGAAGGGAAGCATGTGGAAAGGCCTGGGCCGTTGGATCTGAGACGAGATCCAACGGCGGAGGGCACGGGCGGACGAGGCGAAGGGCAGCGGGCCGCGTGGCGCAATCAGAGGGCGCCACGTGGCCTGCTGTGAGTGGCTGGAAGGGAAAACACGTGTAGAGAGAAGAGAAGGCCGAATTTGGAAAAACTCAAAACATGAAAGTTGTAGATCTTGATGAGATCTACAAGTTTCATGTTGACCAAAGACGGAGATGAGGTCAAATATGGTACATAAATACAAAGATACATAAATATACATAGGTAGTATACAAAATGACCCAAAAACCCA
This sequence comes from Ottelia alismoides, assembly GCA_037367405.1. NCBI lineage: Eukaryota > Viridiplantae > Streptophyta > Magnoliopsida > Alismatales > Hydrocharitaceae > Ottelia > Ottelia alismoides. The sequence continues at coordinate 245,977 of JAZKJV010000590.1, forward strand.
AGTTCCTCATACAAGCTCCAATTTCAATGAAATTAGTTTTATTTTGAAGGTCTTTTGATATGTAGTATTCTAATAGTGAGTAGACCGAAGTAGGAGTCTGTATGCGGGCTTTATGTGTGTTTTAATGTACAAGGGTGCTCAGGGTATTTAGGCTATTTTACAAGGGTGATTTGTGGCTTTCTTCCCTATATTATTAAGGAGTATATACATATATTATAGAGAAGAGTTTATTTGATGAAGGGATATTGTACAAGTGATTTGTGGCTTCTTATTTAAATGCAGATGAGCTGCTATAATGCATGAATTATGGATGTATGCATGAATGTTATCTATGCAAGATAAAAGGAAATATGCCTCTATTTCCTCGGGAACAAGGCTCTATTTTTGACTTTTGATGTGATGAATCACAGATTCATCAACCCCCTATACTTAAACCTTGCTCGTCCCCGAGCAACTAAATGAAATGCAAGAGTGAAATGATTTTGGGTTCCATACCAAGGTCATGAACAAAAGTTGAAAATGGAGCCTGACTCGACCTTAGGATTAATCATGTGTCGGAACCTTATTTGGACCTGAACTTAAGACCTAACAGACTTCAAGTTCCACAAGTCTTCTATTCAAGACGCCTTAACAGTCAGGTCAGAATAATTCCTCAACCGCAAATTTCTGATGACTATGATTCTTACTTGTACTGTGTAAGTGAGATGTAGCTCTCCATATCAGAAATGGTTCGGAACCAGCCTCTTCTAACAAGGTAACTCAATAACCTGGTCCAGTAACTCTTTCCTCGAGGAGCGGGGTATTCCCTTCTAAGTTCAAGTGCGACCAACCCAAGAGGAGGGGGTAGAGAAAAGAATGGACGGTGGCCAGTGTAGCCAGCTATCCCGGGATGCCTGACCAGTGTAGCCAAGTCATCCAGCTGCATTTTCCTTGCTAATATACATACTCCGACAGGTATTATTCTTTTTCTTGGACCTGTCTGATTTTTTTTTTTGGAGTTCTTTCTTGCATTTTTTTTTTTTTTTGAAACTATATTCAAGGTGCAGCATATACATCAGGAGTTTTTCCTCTTGAGCCAGTAGACTATCCCTCTTTTGAAGCATTATTGCAACCCACAGCATCCCGTCCTTAGCCTTCATCACCACTAGACCAAGTTGAGACGCACTTCCTTCACTAGAAGAAGAAGAGAGGTTCCGCCTAGAAGTACTACCCTCATATGCTACCCCAAGCCAAAGGAAACTACTTCCTCAACACCTCATCAATGAAGAGCTATGTGCATTGTGCTTGTCCAAGTTAGGTCATTATCTAAAAGAATCCTGCGTATGCACGAGCTATTCTACTTAGACTAGTCAAGATGACATGTGAACATAGACCTGCGGACTCAAAGAATTAAGTCTCTTGACCTGAGAAATCTTAACTCCAGTTCCTATAAGGTTCCTCTGAAATTAGGTGGATTAAGGTTAAATCAAGTCCATCCTCAATATCTACTCATAACTTGGTTCAGAACCCACTAGCTTTTCACTTTGCATATGCAGAAATATGCAGATGAGATGAGATGTCATGCTATGAAAATGCAGGACTCTTTTTATTATTATTTTTTTATGCAGGGATGATATGCAAGAGTAAATAAGAAGCCTTTATTTTTGTTTTATTTTTCTGGTATACAACAATTATTTACAAAAAGTATGTTTTACAAGAATTTTACAACTTTTTATACATATAGTACATATTATACAAGTGTACAAAAAGTTTTTTTTTTTTTTTCAATTTTTTACCCACCCGTAATTATTGCAAAATATATACAACAGTACGTGAAAGTACGAGCTATGGGTAAAGTATATATGTAATATATACACGCCCCCCTATACTTAGCGTGTGCTATGTCCTCAGAGCACAAAGAGCGAGGAAAAGACATAGCTCGTGCTAAGCGTAGGAGAGCCAAAAAGAAATAGTAAGTATAGAAGTCGTCTCGCCCCCCTATACTTAGGCTCTGGCAGCCTAAGTGTAGAAGAAGATCAGCAATGGGGCGGACGAGGTTAAGAGGAGAAATGGAGGAGTATCAGTGCGGGCATCGGTCCCCCCTATTCTTAGGCTTAGGTCAGCCTAAGTATCGGTAGGAAATGAGTATAAGGACCAATGTGATCTGAAGAATGTACAGTGAATCGACTCGGGTGACCCCTTCCCCCTATACTTAGGATCTGGTCATCCTAAGTACAGTCCGAGATAATGATTCGATGATGTGGGGACGGGCTACTAGAATCGTGAAGGTAAGGATAGGATATACAGGAAGAATGATATATATACAGCTGAGTCGGTTTGAATCTTTTGAAGATGCTGCTGATGGCTGGAGTTCATTGCTGCAAGGCCTCATGCATGGCTTGAGATGTATCTGCTGTATCTGTCTCGCGCATGAATACAATCTCCTCCACATGGACTAACTGTTCATTGGATTCGACGAAGTGCTTCAACAGCTGCCCATTTACTAGGAATGTCGGTGCGTCATCTGCGAGATCTGAGATCTCGACACATCCACTATCATGCACCGTTCGGACTACAAATGGTCCCGTCCACTTGGATTTCAGTTTGCCTTGGAAAGTCTTCAGCCTGGCATTGAACAACCATACCTTTTGTCCAGGAACAAAGGTCTTTCGTCTGATATATCTATCGTGCCAACGCTTCACCTTGTCCTTGTACACCACACTGTTGTCGTATGCTCGGTTTCTGACTTCCACAAGCTCATTCAGATCCATGTCTCTCTGTTTTTGGCCCAGGTGTGTGTTCCAGTTGACCTTCTTTATTGCCCATTCTGATTTGTGTACTAACTCTGCGGGCAAATGGCACGGCTTTCCGAATACCATTCGGAATGGGGAGGTGCCTAACGGTGTCTTGTAAGCCGTCCTATATGCCCAGAGGACTTGATCCAAGATCTGAGACCAGTCCTTCCTGTCTGGGCGGACGAGCTTTTGCAATATGGTTTTCACCTCCCTATTTGACACCTCAGCCATACCATTGGTTTGTGGGTGGTAAGGACTAGCGACACGGTGTTCGATGCCGTAGTCCTTCAGGAGTTTCTTCACCTCCCGATTCACAAAGTGGCTACCCCCATCTGATATCACTATTTTGGGGATCCCGAACCTAGAGATGATGTGTTCTCGGATAAATTTACAGACAGTCCTGCTGTCTGCGGCTCGGGTCGGGATAGCCTCCACCCATCTGGACAGATAGTCAACCGCAAGAAGAATGTATTCAAACCCGTGGCTGACAGGGAATGGGCCCATGAAATCGATGCCCCAGGCGTCAAAGACATCACAAATGATGACCGGCTGCATTGGCATCTCATCCTTGGAACCAACGGTTCCTCCCATTCTCTGGCAAACTGGGCACGACTTCGCGAAGGCGGTGGCATCGCGAAACAGAGTCGGCCAGTAAAAGCCACATTGAAGTACCTTCCATGCGGTCCTCTTCCCGGAGTGGTGTCCTCCTGCCTCTAAGCTATGGCATAAAGAAAGGACACTCTGGTATTCCTCCTGAGGAATACAACGTCTCCAGACACAATCCGGTCCTTCAAAGAAAAGGATCGGATCCTCCCAATGATAGTGTCTAGCATCCGACTTTAATCGGTCAATTTGGCTCTTGGGCCAATCCTCGGGAACCTTCTTGGAGACAAGATAGTTCACGATATTGGCATACCATGGGAGTGAGTCGATAACAAAAATCGACTCGTCAGGGAAGGAGTCTCGAATCGGGGAAACCTCGGAAGTATTAAGATCTTCGAGACGAGAGAGATGATCGGCTACTACGTTCTTCTTTCCAGGTTTATCACGGATGTCCAAATCAAACTCCTGGAGAAGTAAAATCCAACGAAGAAGACGCGCCTTCGCGTCCTTCTTCTCCATCAAGTATCGTAGTGCCGTGTGGTCTGTGAACACAGTTACCTTGGATCCGATTAAATGAGATCTGAATTTGTCCAAGGCAAATACTACCGCAAGCATTTCCTTTTCGGTAACTGTATAGTTACGCTGAGCAGAATCAAGCACTTTGCTTGCGTAGTGGATTGCAAACGGGACGCCATCTCTTCTTTGTCCCAATACAGCCCCAACAGCATAATCTGATGCATCCGTCATGATCTCAAAAGGGAGAGACCAATCTGGGGCTTGTAAAATGGGTGCGTCCATGATCATTCCTTGTAATCGCTTAAAGGCCTCAAGACACTTGTGATCGACAATAAACTCCGCGTCTTTGCCTAAAAGCTCAGTTAGCGGTCGGGCAATCTTAGAAAAATCCTTAATAAATCTCCGATAAAATCCGACATGCCCGAGGAACGACCGCAACTGCCGTACGTTGGTTGGTGGCTGGAGTCGTCTGATCACGTCCACCTTGGCAGGGTCAACCTCCATTCCTCTCTTGGAGATGACATGCCCCAACACTATGCCCTCCGTCACCATAAAGTGACTTTTCTCCCAGGAGAGCACCAGATTGACCTCACAACATCTTTTGAGGACTCGGTCCAGATTCCTAAGGCAGGAATCAAAAGAGTCGCCGTGGACCGAGAAGTCATCCATGAAGACTTCCAGGAATTCGCCGACCATTTCGGCGAATACAGCAATCATGCACCTTTGGAAAGTACCTGGAGCATTGCATAGCCCAAAAGGCATGCGCCTGAAAGCATAGGTACCAAAGGGGCATGTGAACGTGGTTTTTTCCTGGTCCTCCGGGGCTATGGCTACTTGATTGTAGCCCGAGAACCCATCAAGGAAGCAGAAGAATTCTTTTCCTGCTAATCTTTCTAAGATCTGATCAATGAATGGTAAAGGGAAATGATCCTTCTTCGTCGCGGCATTCAGGCGTCTGTAATCCACACAGACGCGCCACGACGTGGGTACTCTCGTCACGATCTCCTCTCCGTCCTCATTGGTGGTCGTCTGAATTCCCGACTTTTTCGGGACAACATGGATTGGGGCCACCCACTTAGAATCGGAGATTGGGTAAATGAAACCCGCGTCGCACCATTTTTCTATCTCTTTCTTCACAACCTCTCGTAGATTTGGATTCAACCGACGTTGGAATTCACGAGAGGGTTTGGCTTCATTCTCCAAATATATATGGTGCGAACACAGAGCGGGATTTATCCCGTGGAGATCGGAAATGCTCCAGCCTATTGCCTTGCGGTTCTTCTCCAGGATCTCTAGCAAGCGAGATTCCTGCTCCTCGGTCAATTGCGAACTGATAATGACCGGAAATTTCTTGTCTTGGCCCGCAAGGAAGGCATATTTCAGAGTTGTGGGTAAAGGTTTGAGCTCGGGGATGGTATACTCGTCTAAGAAGTCTGGCTCAATCCGATCTGGTTCGGTGTTGGACGTGGCTGGATCCTGTTCTGCAGCGGCTGCCACCAAGCTCGGCTCTGGAGTCGGATCGTCAAAGGTCTCCATGCAATCGGCAAACGCCTCGTCCGACTCGTCATCCTCATCTTTCGATTGTCCTAAGGATGTAAGGACTGACAGGCCCACTTGGGCCTCTGTGTCATCGGAGATGTAGGGCGATGCAGGCTCAGAGCTGTACTCGTTCCGGAATATCTCGCAGACTGACTCATGCACTGGATCATCTTCAAAGGAGATGGACATATCGGTGCTGGCTGGGTTCTGTCTCCATGGCCCAACTAAGTCTACATGTGTACTGTCTGTTTCGATAGAAGAGTACTCGGTGCTGGATTCGGAGTCTGGTCTCTGCCATCTGGTCTGCTTCATCTCTAGTTCCTCATCTCCGCCTGGAGTTTGGAACTGAATTTTCCCATTCTTATAATCGAATAAGGCCCCTGCTGTTCTGAGGAAGGGCCTACCCAAGATAATCTGGGATTCTCTCCAATTACGAGGGGTTTCCATATCAAGGACAGCGAAGTCCACCATGTATTCTTGCCCCTCGACTTTGATCACAATGTTCCTTAATTCTCCTTGGGACTTCTTAGTGGATTTGTCTGCAAACTGAAGAATAGCTCTAGATTTCCTAAGAGGTCCGAGATTGAGCCGCTCATAAAGAGCTGTGGGCATCAAGTTGATCGAGGAACCATTATCCAGGAGAGTGCGTGCAAACGCGATGTCATCAACATGACTCACTACATAGTGTGCACCCATGTCTCTTCGTTTCCGAGGAAACGAGTTCTTTATTGCACAAGTTGTGGCTACTGACAGGACGTGTTTCTCAACACGGCTTTTGGTTTTCCTGCTAACCCTAGTAGGTGTGCATCTCACCTTAAGGTATTTTTGGAATGCAGGGGTCATTTCCACGAACTTGTCAAAGGGGATTGTGACCTTGATATGTTTGTTACAAAACTCAGCCATCTCAGGGTCATCTTTTTGAATTTTTTTGTTTTTCTTCTTCCCACCCTTGAGAGCTTGGGGGAAAGGGATTATTAACTCAGGTTCTGGAACTGAAATATCTTCATTAGCTGCTGAAACTGAGTTCTTAACAAGACTCTGACTCGGACTTTTATACAGACTCTGACTCTGACTCTGACGAAAAGGGAAATGCTTGGGCGAAACCGGTGATGCTTCTTCCGCTTCTTCTGGCTGGTCCTCCTCAGATGGAGGTGCGGGCTCATCGGTGCCGTCGGACTCGGGATGACTACGGGGCTGGTGCTTCGAGGACTCAGATGTCCTCTTCTTCCGCTGGCGGTGGTGGTGCTCATCCTCTTCCTCCTCCGAATTCTCCTCAGGTCGAATTTCGGAGGTTCCTTCCTGTGGTGCCCGTGCCCGATCAGGTATGGTCACGGTCCTTCCGCTCCTGAGGGACATATGGTTAACATTATCATACGAGAGGATCTCATGTTCAGATAAATAATTATCTGAATAGTATACCTGATCTCGGGGTCGGTTCTGGCCTTGATGTATGCTATTTGGGTTGGCCTGAACCTGTGCGGGAATTGGAGTCCTTGGCGCCATTTGTTGGTCCTGAGCACGAGAGACCCGATTGATGTCGGTTCTCATGTCCAGGTAGTCGTTCTGCATCTGCTGGACCCTATCAGACAGGGTCTGGATCGCCAAGGTGAGGGACTCCAATTCGGTGGGCTGGGCCTGCTGCTGAGTGGATGCGGTCCTGAACTGGCCCTGCTGGCCATGCCGATACTGCTGCTGATGGGGCGGTGCTGGCCCCTGCTGATAGGTGCGCTGCTGCGGCTGGTACCCTTGTTCTGGCCTGGACTGATATCGCGGGATTGTGACGGGCCTGGTCTCCTGGTAGACTGGGGATGGGCGGTGTGCCTGGTCCTTCCCCATCTCGATTTGCCGGACTAGTGGGTCGCGGCTATACCAGAGCCCGTTGATCTCGTAAACGGGCGGAGGCTCCTCGTACTCTGTCTGTACTGGTGGGGGTGCATGATGGTTCTGCTGGGTGTAAGTCTGATCCCAGCTGCTCTGAGACCCCGGTGCCTGTTCCTGTACAAGATGGACTCGATGTACAGGTACAGGTGGTGCAGAAGGGGTGGGTAGCTTAATCTTGGCTACCTTTTCAGAGAGTTCCTCCACCTTCTTGGGAAGGCTCGAAAGAGACTCCATCTCCGCGACTCTCTTGTGGATCTGCTCGACCATAGTAAGCTTGTCTGCAATCATCCCCATGCTGGGGATGAGGTCCTCTGTCAGATCTGCAACAGTCCTTCTAGCCGTCTCATTGGATAGAATCGAGGGAGACGACTGATAGGCCCTTGTGGCCTGTGACCTGCCGGTTTCTGCCATCTGTTCTAGGATTTTCCATACGGCGTGCTCGTTCTTGTTTAGATAGCTTCCTCCGCAGGCGGCGCTGACTAACCCCTGCATCTCTGGGGTTAGGCCGCAGAACAGGGTCTGGACTAAGATTGCCTTAGAAATGCCGTGGCATGGACATTTCTGTACTAAGTCATTGAACCTGTCCCACGCCTCGTGGAACGGTTCGCCGGGTCCTTGGGCGAAACTGGCAATCTTCGTTCGCATCTGATTGGTTCTACTGAGTGGGTAGAACTTCTTCAAGAAGAGGTCCTTGAACTGCATCCAGGTAGTACATACCACCCCTAGATTTTTCAGCCAATGTGCAGCCTTATCTCCTAAGGCAAATGGGGTGGCTTTCAGCCGGATATAATCTTGGCCAACATTGGGATGGCTCAGATTATTGCAGACTAGTTCGAAGTCACGGAGGAAAGTGTACGGCTCTTCACTCAGGTTTCCGTTGAACTTCGGCAGCAGGCTAAGGAAGTGGGGCTTCAGCTCGAATGCCTGGTCGGGAACTGCAGGTGCTAGCCAATTCTGGATTTCGTTCTCCGCCGGGTTATAGGTATCGACCATTGGTCGGTCGATCCCTTCAGCTACTATTATTCGCCCCATTCGTGCAGTAAGATCAGCATTTTTCTGTTCAGCTTCAGCAAGGCGTCTTAGAATTTGTCTCATCTGGTCCTCATCAGGCGGCATCTTTGGCGGCATTTCTTCCTCTACTTCTGGGGATTGGAAAATGAGGTCGGTGTTAGAGGTTGAATCAAGTAAGGGACTACCGAGGCAATGATCTTCCTTGGTAATCTCAGAGGAGATAGAAGGGTCGGTTTGAGGGTAACCACCCTGAGCAAGAGGGAACCAGGACTCAAGAGGGTCATGAGTCCTGGGTGGTCCAAGGTGCGCTCGGACCGGAAAAGACGAGTTACTTGGGGGACTCATAGAAAGATCAGTGAACGGTGCGTCGAGATCTCCCCAGTCACTCATCTTGGTGAAGCAAGAAGAAGATAGGATTTTTCTCCTACCTGAAGCAAGCACAAAATCAATCCAAGACCCTGGATTCACACTCAACACAATGAAGAACTCAAAGTTGAGTCCAATTTATCTTGTAGTTTTTAAGTGTGATTTTCAAGCAAATCTAGCAAGGATTACGCGGCCTAGAGGGAAGTCGGCTCAGAGCCGGATGCGTCTTCCCTGTCTATCCTGTCGTCTAAGATACCGCCGCTCCTTCCTTTCTTCGCTCCTATCCCAAGCTGATGGACTCAGTGACCATGCCCCTATCTACCTGCAAGCAGGCGGAGGCTGACAAGGCTGGAACTTCGCCCCGGAGGGTTACTAGCAACTTGTCGCGAAGTACCGCAATTTCACCCCTATCTACCTGAGACAGGCGGAGGCTACTTGGTACTAGTCAAAGAATCTGAAAATATTCAGCTAGTGATATTTGCTAGGATCAGTTAGAACGTGATATGGAAGACGGGGATTTGGGCTCTACCTTAGGGTGTTCACACACACTCAGGTACCCTCACTCAGCCTGAAAACAAGGTCGGGGATTAGTCTCCCGCAAACAATTTTCAGCTTTTATTCCCTTTTTATGGTCAATAATGTTAGCAGTCCCTGTTTTAAAATTAGGTTATCACTGTAATTAATCACCACAAAGCACGTCTATCGGACAGTCCCAATTTCCTTTTTAATTAAGTGAGAAAATCAGAGGGGGGAAATCGAGAAAAGCCGATGCAAGTTGAAATCTATGATGCTTATGCCAAGTAGAGAATACTTACAGTGGTCCTTCGCTTCTTGATGCAGGATGCTATACAGAATTGAAAACTCTACCCTACATGCAAATGCAGGCGATGAAAGCCGCTCCTAGACAGGCAGTTCTATTAGCGTGAAGAACAGTTTAATTTGCACTAAGTCCTGCGGTCTAGGTGCGTCTTTTAAGTGTGTTGTGTGGTCCTATTGATTACGAGCACAAACAAGTCCTAGAGTGGCTCGAGGAGCCGCTAGTGCAAGCTAAATTACCAATCAACCACACAGCACACGGGACACGGTTTTCCACTATATTTACACGCGCGAGATCCCAACCGGGAACCGCTGGAAATAATGCAAAATGAAAATAATGAAAAAGAATACAATGCCTCTCTTTCTCTCCACCCAATCTAAATGCTAAGTCCTCGAAGCGTCGCCGACTCCTCGCGGTCCTCGCACAGAAAATGAAATAGAGGTCAGAGAGTGACACAACAATAAAATAATGCAAAGGAAATAAATGAGAGAAATAATTACAAGAAAAACCGGGGGTCAGACTACCCGGGGATTAGAAGATCAAACACTCAAAAATATGATGCAAATTATCCTAAGCCGTGCCTCCCCGGCAACGGCGCCATTTTGATGCGCCTCCCGCACCCTTAGTCAATTCGGGCAAATTAATGTTCCAAATCAATTTTATGTGTTCGTTGCAGTCGGATACGGGAGGTTAATCAAAAACCACTTAAGACAGATGTTGGGTCAATTTTAAGCAGTGATATTTTTTTTTACTTGGTAGAGTCCAAGGTCGATCTCAGGGAGGCAACTGTCTCCTTAGGTTGATTACAACAATTTACAAGTGTTTGATATTCGGGGAACAATTTTTTTGGTATTTTTAATTTTCAATGCAGACACATGCAAAAATCCAGCCAAGTTGAGATTAAATCAATTTAAGATATCAAATGAAGTCCAAAAATTATGAAACTTGGTCAGATTATGATATGGAATGAAATTAAGCTACACTAATTTTTTTGGAATTTTTCGACTCAAAATGAATTTTCTGTAAATTAAACAAACAGACAAAGTGATTTTCAGTGTTTAATTTTTAATAAATATCAAACCACAATTTCTCCAAGAACCAAAATTATCCTAGGAAGGTCTAATGATCAGGGACCTAGGAAAATTGACAGAACTTAAATTCCTTGTGAAATGAATTAATTAAAATTATTTAAAGAAAATCACTAAACTATTTATTGAGGCCTCGTTATGCGGGCAAATGATATGAAATTTTTATGGAGTGTTGAAAATAGTGTCCTTAAGCTACTGTGAATTTTTGGTGATTTTTGAAGGCACTGATATTTAATTAAAAATCAAATGGCATCACTGGGCAAAATATGACACAAATGAACCAATTAATTCATTGATAATTCAATTAAGCCAACAAAAATCAAACACGTGTACAGAAAGATAGAGGACAAAATTCTCAACAACTTGCAATTTTTGGAATTTCAAAATGATGAAAAATGCATGCTATGGACACGTGCAAACACAAGGGTATAAATGCAATACTGGAAAATAAAATTTCAATAAGTAAACGTGCTGACAGGGACTAAAATGCAATTACCAATAGTATGCAGGACTTGGATGCAATTTCTCCACGAATCACGTGCTCCTCACGTGATGTCTGCTTCACAGGGACCTTTTTGCAATTTGTGAAAGCTCCAGGGGCGTCGGTGCAAATAACCCAGGCCGCACGTGCTTCTCACGTGGGGCGGCCTCGGTTCGGAGGCCTTCGGAGGCTCGGGTCGAGGCTCGGGTCTTCTGGAGGCTCGGGCTAGCCTCGGTGCAGCTTCGATTCACCCGAGCCTAGGCTTGGGAGGCCGAGGCTTGGATGTGTCTACGTGGCAGCCTGAAGGCCCTTGGATCAAGATGGATCCAAGGGGTGTCGGTGAAGGCGCGTGGCAAGGCGAGGATCGTCCGATCTGAAGTGCGATGAACGGTCGAGGACGAGGGCGGCGAAGTGACGCGTGGCGAGGCGAGGTCCGTTCGATCAGAGGATCGAACGGCTGCTGCTTCTTCTCCTTCAACGGGCCTCCGCCGCCTGCGGAGGAGATGGCTGCGCTCCGGTGAAGCTGGGCTGGCTCCGCCTCGGGTACCAGGCGTCGGTGAGGAGCTTCTTCAGCTCCCAAGTAGCTCGGAAGACTCGGGAGTTCACGGCGGAGCCTCCGGTGGTCTCTGGATGACTGGAGGAGGGCTGGAGCTCAGCGTCGATGAAGCTCGAAGGCAGCTCCGATGAGGCTCCGGCCAGTAATGAATCGAGTCCCTGCAAAAGGTTAGAGGGATAGCCGAGGCGTGCAGGTGTTCGTGGAGGTGGAGTGAGTGAGCGGCGAGGCCTACGGTGGAGTGCGGTGGTCTGGCGAGTCAGCTCCGGCCAAATGGCGGAGCTACAGTCGGAGGCAGGTGGTATGCGTCGTCGGAATGCGCGGAGGGGTCAGCGAGGATCGGAGCTCTGACGCGGAGCTCGGCGAGGTGATTGGAAGGTGCGAGGGGGATCAATGGCAGCGAATAAAAACAGAGAAAAAGCAAGAAAAAGAAGAAGAAGATTGGAGATCGATGGAGGAAGTTACCTGGGGATTGGAGCTCGGATTTGAGTTCCAGGGTCGTCGCTCGAGGGATCGGTAAGGTCCCGAGCTCGTGCAGCTGCTCGGAGGAGTGGCTGCGGCACGGCGGTGGGCCGAGGATCTCGCCGGAGAAGACGCCGGTCTTCGCTCGAAGATAGTGCCAATTGCTGTCACCAATTGAGAGCTCTGAGCTCGTGGGTTTCTCCTGGAGTGGCGGATGCGGATGAAGGTGGCCGGAGGTGGCGTATTTATAAGCTGGAGGTGACGGCTGGAGTGGGTAAGTGGCGAAGTTGGAGGCTGTCGTGGGGCGAATATGGTGGAGGTGGTGGCGATTGAGGGTGCTGGCGAGGGAGAGGGACGAGTGGTGAGCGTCGTGGCGAGGTCAGCGGCTGGAGAAGGTGGCTGGAGTGCGGCCGAGAATAGGAAGGGGCAGCCCCTCCCGCAAGGCGGAGATCGTGGGAGAGAGGGGGTGCCCGAGGTAGGAGACGAAGTCTCCTCCGTTGGATCGTGTGATCCAACGTTGGAGATTGGATCGTGGTGAGCGGGTGTGATTAGATCGAGGGGAGGCGATCTGAGGGTCGTGGAGCCACCACATGGCGTGATGTGAGCGAAGCGTGTGCGAGCGGTGTGGATGAGATTAGGGTTTAGATCGGAGGGTCGAGACTCGCTGGAAGATGGGCGGCTGTGATGAGAGGATCGGGGGCGCGATCGAGTGGCGTAGATGCCGCCACGTGGAGGGCTGCGAGCGCGGCGCTAATGGAGGGATCAGATGAAGCGAGGTGAGGATCGGACGGCAAGGAGAAGGGAAGCATGTGGAAAGGCCTGGGCCGTTGGATCTGAGACGAGATCCAACGGCGGAGGGCACGGGCGGACGAGGCGAAGGGCAGCGGGCCGCGTGGCGCAATCAGAGGGCGCCACGTGGCCTGCTGTGAGTGGCTGGAAGGGAAAACACGTGTAGAGAGAAGAGAAGGCCGAATTTGGAAAAACTCAAAACATGAAAGTTGTAGATCTTGATGAGATCTACAAGTTTCATGTTGACCAAAGACGGAGATGAGGTCAAATATGGTACATAAATACAAAGATACATAAATATACATAGGTAGTATACAAAATGACCCAAAAACCCAAGTTCCTCATACAAGCTCCAATTTCAATGAAATTAGTTTTATTTTGAAGGTCTTTTGATATGTAGTATTCTAATAGTGAGTAGACCGAAGTAGGAGTCTGTATGCGGGCTTTATGTGTGTTTTAATGTACAAGGGTGCTCAGGGTATTTAGGCTATTTTACAAGGGTGATTTGTGGCTTTCTTCCCTATATTATTAAGGAGTATATACATATATTATAGAGAAGAGTTTATTTGATGAAGGGATATTGTACAAGTGATTTGTGGCTTCTTATTTAAATGCAGATGAGCTGCTATAATGCATGAATTATGGATGTATGCATGAATGTTATCTATGCAAGATAAAAGGAAATATGCCTCTATTTCCTCGGGAACAAGGCTCTATTTTTGACTTTTGATGTGATGAATCACAGATTCATCACTTACGTGACCTGTTAGGATATCCGATGCTATCCCAACCGACTGGCCCGCACGGAAGAGTCGGTAATCGGTCGGGTCTAGCACCGGGAGGCTCTACCTAGGGTGCGGATCACTCTCTCGCGCATCCAAACAATACAATGAGGGGGTTGCTCTCCCCAAGACAAAGTTTTTAGGGTGAGCGGTTTTTAAGATCAAGTATGATTAGCAGTCCCGATTTTATTGTTTTTCTTTTTAATATTTTTCAGATATCAAACAAAAGGCCTAACGAATTTTTCGGTTCTCCTGATTATTTAATCCGAAAACCGGGGGGAGAAGACGAAAAAGCCGATGCGCGAGAAATCAATGATGCATGTTGAGATAGAAATGCGTACCTTGTCTCCAGCACTCTACATGCAAGTGATCCGCACAGAATTTAAAGACAGAAAGAAAAACTACCTAAATGATGCAACGGGAAAAACCGAGTCCTAGACGAGCAATTTCTAGCGCAGAACCGTCTAACTCAGTCACTCGCCCTCGATCCAAAGAGTCCGGTCTAGACCCACCCCTCCTCTTCTCGACAAGTCGAGTTCAGGAGTAGCACTTGACGGGGCAGGCTCGCGGCGCGTAGACTCTCAGGAAAGCGACTAAGTTATTTTTATTATTTATTATTAGTAGGTCCAATTACGTTCTATGGGAACAGATAAGCAGTTAGGTGTTTGGATCCTACTAATTACGGCACAAGCACCAGAAATTCCTAAGTCTAGGGGCTCGAGCAAAAACCACGTAAACACCGGAAAGGCAGTAAAAAAGTAGAAGAAAGCCGCGTCAAAAACCGCGAAAATCTCCTAAGGGTCCCCCGAGCACACCGGTGCTCGGCGAAACAGACCCGCTAAGTCAAGTCCACAACAGTTCAAGTCTCTGAGTGTACATGTATTATTACAACAATAAAATAGTCCTAAACTATCCTCACCCACTCAACTCTCTCTCTCGCTCTCTCCTGCTGCTCGATGAAGAAACGAGCCGCCTCCGCTTCGCTCGGGTGCACCGGCGCTCCTAGGAATGCCGCCCTCGCTCCTCGGGCCCTCGCAAGAAACAGAGAGAAGTGGTCAGTCCAGAATTATTATCAAAAATATCAGAAAAATATATATATACAAAAATCTGTGCAAAAAGCCGCGAAAATCAAAAACCGCGGAAAAAGCTAAAAGCGACTACTAAGCCGTGCTCCCCGGCAACGGCGCCATTCTGACAACACGCCCGATCACTAGGGTATAAGGTTCAGAAATAGGTCATTGTGACCCCAAGCGATCAGACAATGTATATCAAGAAAAATGAACCACTCGAAAAAGATCAATTCAAGAAAATCACGAAAAGCGGTCCTGCTATATGTTTAACCAGGTATAGCACCCAGGGTCGAACTCAAGGAGCACGGATTGGCTAAAAAGCCTACGAAGTAGTCAAAAAAATCAGAGAAAAAGGGAAAACATGTTTTAGTGGTTTTTAATTGTTTTTAAATTTTTTTTGGAATTTTTAATATGTGAAGAAAATGAGAAAGGCAAAAGCAAGCACACTTCAACAAATTATTTAATGCATCAAGAAGTAAGCAAAAATTCAGACAAAAATATTTTTATGTTTTTTATGTTTTTTAATGTTTTTGGTGAATTTTTGGGATTTTTCTGATGTGTATTTTATTTTCTAAAAATCAAACAGTAGCAAGAATGCAAGGTACTGTCCAGCCAGGCCCAAAATCCAAAAATAAAATATCTAAGGATCTCAAGAGGGCCTAGAGATATTTTTCCTGTATTCTAGATAAAATAAGGAAAGTTTGAGCACCAGAATTATTGTTTTTGGGTTTTTAGATTATTTATTATAATTTTTATGAGTTTTTAGGTGTTTTTGAATTTTTAGGGTTTTTAAGCAATGAAAAATAGCCAAACTTGGCTAGAAAATCAAGAAACACAAAAGAAACAGTACCTAATTTTTGTGGAATTTTTGAGGGGGTTTTTATATTTTTTTGAGATTTTTAATTCTATACAGTAGCTAAAATAGAGGTTTTTGAATTTTAAAAAAATAACAAATAAAATCAAAAATGTCCTCAAAATTCTCAAAAATCCTACAACATGGCAGGAGCCATGTGTCAAATTTTCATCGAATTTGGAGGTGATTTGATATTTTATTCAAAAATCACATGAGGGCATTGTGCACAGGGACCAAAGTGCAAATACCCGAAGTTCTGGGGGTCCAGGTGCAATTAACCCAGCAAGTCACGCGCGTGGCGCGTGCCTGGGGCACTCAGGGACCTTTTGGTAAGAAAAACAAGTCCCGAGGACCTTCTGGTAACTCGTACCAAAAAGTCCAGGGGCTGTGTTGCAAATAACCCACTAAAAGACGCACATGTGCAATTAAAACACTCACAGGGGTATATATGCAATTACCAAAAAGTTTTCATTCATTAACAAACAACCAGAACTACAGGACTAATGTTGCAAATACACCAAATATACACGTGACGAAGCACGTGGCTCACACATACAAGGGCATAAGTGCAAATACTGAAAAGTACGAGGTCCAATGTGCAAATAACCCAACGTAAATAAAAGACGCAAAATATTTACAGGACTGAAACGTAAAGCATAAACTAAGAGGGGGCCTACGGTAATTTACCCCTTTATTACGTCGACGGCTGGATGATGGACGCGTGGCTGATCTAACGGTCCTGGACGACGGGCGCCTCTCTCCTTCCGCACGTGGGCCTGATCGACGTCAGTGGAGGAGACACGTGGAAGATCTGACGGCCTCGGGTGCTGGTGTCTCTCTCTCTGCGCTAACGGTCCAGATCGTCACTCTGACTGATCAAGCGGTGACTGCTCCTCGATGGATGGATGGTCACGATGGAAACTGGAGCGCTGAGGGCGATCGGACGGCTGGCGAGGACTCTCGAAGAACAGGTGGCCGGCGAGTTTCGCCGGCCTCGTGCGAGCACGGTGGTCCTCCTCAGCTGCCTCTGAAGGTCGGAACAGGTCCGCAATGAAGTCCCGCAGCTGGTGGGGGTCTCCGATGGCCCAGTCGAGCCCTAGAGGGGCCCCGGCGAGGTCGGCGGAGGGAAGCTGCTGGCCCGAGTGTCGGGAGACCTCAGATGGCCTCCTCTGGTCCTGCAAAATGGGTCAGAAGCTTCGCGGGTCGAAGGCAAAGTGCCTCGACCCGGTTAGGTGGTGTGGAGGTGGTCTGTGCGTCGGGGTGAGCGAGCTCCGGCGAGCGACAGACGGTGGAGCTCGAACCCCAGCTCCTGTGCGAGCTGGGTTGAACGAAGGGGCAGAGAAGGTGCGTGGAGGAAAGGCGATGGTGAACGTGGGTTTCGATGATCGAAAGAGTATACGAGATAGCTGGAATCGACGGAACTCGGCGGAGCTACGATTTGGGGCAACCAAGAAATTAAG
Source organism: Ottelia alismoides (assembly GCA_037367405.1). Classification (NCBI taxonomy): domain Eukaryota; kingdom Viridiplantae; phylum Streptophyta; class Magnoliopsida; order Alismatales; family Hydrocharitaceae; genus Ottelia; species Ottelia alismoides. The sequence continues at coordinate 263,022 of JAZKJV010000590.1, forward strand.
CTAAATAAGAAAGCTAGAAGGTTACCTGGGTGGCGAAGTAGACTAGGCTGGAGCTGAGGTAGCTCCCGGTCGTGGCCTCGAAGGTCGTCTGGTCCTGAGGCTCGAGCTCCTGCACAGGGCGGAGCACGGCGGCGCTACGTCGCCGGATCAGTGGTCCGGTCACCCCCTCCTCGCTGCGACACGGGCAATCGAGAGCTGTCACCTCAGGGACTGCTGTGGAGGTCACGGGACGAAGGGTGGAGAGCCAAAGATGCTGATTGAAGGTGGCGGAGCTCGAGATTTATATGGGTGCCGACCCGACTAGGGCTGGTCGGGTAGGGCAGCATGAAGCGCGGATCCCGAGGCAAGGGCTCCGGCGAGCATGTCGGATGCAAGGAGAAGAAGTAGGACCCGGGGTTTGCGGAGATGGCGAGCGGATCGAGCGCGGAAAAAGGGAAGAAATCGGGTCGGGCGTGAGATCCGCGGGAGAAGACGGTCCGCGGAGGGAGTTGACCGGAGGTCAACATTTCCGTGGACCAATCAGAAGCTGCCACGTGGAAAAGATTTGAAGCTCAAAAATAAGGCAGCAAATGGCCGATTTTGCAAAAACCCAAAACATGAAATATTTTTCTTTTATTTTTTTTCTATTTTTTGGTGATTTTTAATTAATTTTTGGAAATAAAAATAAGGTATTTATATTACATAGCTATATATAGGTACATGTATAAGGTATTTTTATGTTTTTGTTTTTGTAAATTTTATTTGATTTTTGTTTTGGTTCTTTTTATTTTCTTTATTTACAATATATATAATATTTACAAAAAGTTTTGAAAATAAATAAATTTATTTACAAGGTTAAATACATGTAGAAGCATGGTCTATATACATGGTGAAAGGGCATTTTTTTGAATTTTTGATTTTTAGATTTTTATTTTGTTTTTAATAGCTTCTAAATATATACAAAATATGTACAAGCATATTTTTGGGTGAGGAAAATATAATTTAATTTATTTACACATGAGCCCCTATCTCCCTCTACTTTGGCTTTTATGCGGTCAGGCCCATGCTGAGCCCTCCCTTGGGTTAGGTTGCTCAATATTTATTCTAAATATTTCCCTCTTTTTCTTTTTCATCTTTATTCTTTTATTTTTTTGCACAAAAACATTCTAATTATAAGTATTTACACAATGCATGCTTTTGGTAATTATTTGTATTTACATATATCTACATGCATTTGCAAAGGTTTTTGTAGCTAAAATATAAGAATAAAGAGTGATGAATGGGTATTCATCAGATATCAACCTTCCCGATGTTTATTAATTTCGAGAATGCAGTCTTATTTATCAGACATTGTTGCTTTGCAGTTGGTCTATGAGCATCTATAAATTGAACAAAATGCTCCACAAAGCATCTGTGTTGTATGTATCCCTTACCTTTAAAGAAGTAAACACATTCTTATAGTAATTGTATATAAAACACATATAACAGATTAAACAATAATAATTTAGAAATTTATCTATAGGGATATGTAATTTTTATCTTACTGCCATATTTTTCTGTCATGCATTCTTCAATAGCTGCATCTTCTATGTCAGGGTTTTTACTCATGCCTTTACCCTTCCCTGTAATTCACAGATAATAAATACATAATTTTTTTAGAAGACACGTAACGATTTAGTTTTTAATTAATTTCATGTACCTTTCATCACCAATGAAACTGTGCGGTTTGAATCAGAAGCTTCCTTCACATTGTCATCATCAGAAGAATTTCCGGATAATTTTTCATTCATTTTTCGTGGTCCCCTTATCTCATCAAAATCAGATTCACTGCAGCTCATCTCTACAATATTTACATTATGATTTCACATATGTTAAAACACCATGAATAAACGTAAAAAATATGCAACTGTAATTTTAATATTACACAACAGACATGAATGCTGTTGGTATCATTTTTTCTTTTGCTTTAGCGCAGCAGTTCAACTAAGTGTTATTGTTTACATGTTTTTTTTTGTCGTAACTTTGCAAAGATCATTGTAACGAGATATGAGTAATATGATGATTTAAAATTCCATTCTATGCAATTTACAGATAATCAGATGGTTAAAGTATAATCAAAATAGCATTTTTTCTGACCTGGTTGTCTTCTTCTTAGTTTCGTCCTCTTCGTGCCTTTGCCGCCGTGGATCGAAGGTCACAAAACCCTTAGGGTTCTTGAGTCGCCAAAGTCGTTCGGAGAGGGAGGCAACTCTGTCTCTGTCAACTTGTAACTGAAGGCGGAAATCTCGGTGATAAAGTCTTCCTATATATTACTTTAAGTTATTTAAGTCAAATTAATTATGTAGCTGTATAATTAGTATTTAATAGATGTTTGTATTAGCTAAAAATAGAAACTTATTATTCTCAAATAATCCTATACTCTCAAATTTCAAAATTTTTGCCGTCAATGTTCATTCCACAACGTCTTTAGCTTCTTCACGTTTCCAGGTACGAATTCTTTCATCCTTCTTTCAATTTTTCAATGCTATTCTTTATAAAAATTTAGAAGAATTTTTTTTGCATCGTTGTTAGTACATAGTATTCATTGGTTCATTCAAAAATATATTTATTAGTTAATTTTCGTAAGATCAATTTGTCTTATTTCATGCTAATTGAATGTTTTTCAAAATTTCTTATATATCAGAAGATGTTATCTATTAATTTGAACCCATGTTAAGGAATCGTTTTATTTTATATTAGATAATGTATTTTTAATAAAAAAAATAATTAATATTTTTAAAGTAATTCATTTATTTAACAAGTTCATGATTTATTATATAGTAATTTTCATCCTCTAATTATCTTAAGATTCATAACATTAAAATTTATTTTGATATTGTATTTTTTACGTTATAAAATGTATTTGGTCGTTCAACTTTGTATTTCAAAGTTAAAAATAGTAATGTACGGGATATAATTTACTGATTCTTTTTCTAATAGTTTATATTTTAATGATCTCTAATGTATTGTATTGTTATAATTTGTAAATCTATGTAAATTAAAGCAATCGCAACGCTATTTTCACTTGTGAATTCAAATTTTTAATCAAGTTCGAGTAATACTGTTAAGTTTTTTATAGAAATTTTTCTCTTTCAAACTTGTTTACAAAGGTAGAGCTCTTGTATGCACATATTGTGTTACGCGTTCTCATATAGTATCTTTCGGAGACATATCGCATTAGTGTGATAACAAATATCAATTAAATGACAAGTATTGCATATATGTGAATATTCATTTTGTATTCCTTTGCATTGTTTTGTATTGTAGTACATATTATTGTAATTATTTGTAATTTAAAGTAACAAATTGAGCTTATCAGATTACAAGTCGTAGGTTTAAGGTAGGTTTTACTTATAGTGTGAAGCTATGTTTTAGGAATTTTTCAATTGGTTTTGGTAGTAAGAGTTGAAATTGTAAATGCAGAAAATGTGTTGTGGATTGTTATATTGTAATTGGAAGTGTTTTATATCATAAATTTGTTTACAATTTCGTTATAACTGGCAACAATTTCACAAAGTCTTGGATTTTTGTTGTATTATTTTGCAGGGTTTTGTATTGTGTGTTATTAATTTGTAAATCTTAGAAATTTAATGTACACAGAACGACAATAACAGATGCGATTATGTATACAGGTCGTACGTTTTTGATAAGGTTATAATTTATTTTAGGTATGCTTTATATTTGAAATTCGAATTAATTGTAGAACTGTTTAGATTTCAAAATATTTCAAAATATTTAATTTTATGTTAAACGCTATTTGTCCTCCTTAATCTTAGCTAATTAGTTAGTTCGAATACCACTCCTACCTTTTCCTTGGTGGTTTTAATCTCATCCATTAGATCCCCATCTTATGGTCATTATGAGTGGCTTTCCAAGCACCAAAAAAAGGTGCACCTCATTGGAAGGGCCCTATATATATATATATATATATATATATATATATATATATATATATATATATATATAGGGTCTGGGGAAGCTGCACCCGGGGATGTAGCTAACTAGCTGCACCCGGTCATTTTTTTCATTGATTTTTTGTGTTTTTGAAATGAAACCTTGGGGGATTTAAATCACTATATATCACCATGATATCGTACCAATTTCAACTAAATTCGACACTTCTATCATCTCCATCAAGGCTATGACATTTTAACGGTTTCAGAATTATTGAAATTGACCATATCTATATGGGCATGCTAGGAGTGTTTGTTTTGCATGAAATTTGAAACACATATTCCACACAATAAACTAAGTAAATCCCCCATAAGTTTCCTTCAAAAAAATCAAAAATCAAAGAGAAAAATACCCGGGTGTATGTGTGTGTATGTATATATATATAGAGGGGGGGGGAGGGGGGAGGGAGCCTACTTTGTGAAGTAGGTAACCTTACCTACTTCACATCCGTATATATATAAGCACACACACACATTGTATTTATAAAGAAAAATACATTCTATATTAATATAAGAGCTATTGTCTTATTTTTTTCAAACTCATCCAGACATCCACTCCCTAAGTCCATATTTCCGAAACCCACAAAACCCTCCCTTGCGGCTGTGGTTTTTCCTTTTGAATAGAAACGTCTACACAACATTTATTCTTAAACGAATATTTAACGAACTGAACCGAAACTTTACAAACCTTACCCGAGCCGAAACGAACCTGATTACGGTTTTTATTTTATCGAGCCGAACCGAACCCAAACCTTGAAGTATGCTAAACGAACCGAACCGAGCCTGGATTGATTCGCTCAGGTTCGCGGCTAATTCACACTCCTATTCCCAACCCAAAGAAACAAGGAATGTCCTCATTCTCCAACAATATCATGATGATGGCATTGGTTGGACAACATATGACTAAGACCATGAAGCAAAGCATGCGTTATAGTGCTTGGTCTCGTCACCAACCACCTCAAAATGGAGGTCTCATAGGTAGGATCTCAACTATACCGTTCCAAAGATGTCATGTAACCATTCTGATATTCCGTGACATAGGCATGTTGGATGATGATGTCTACCTTGTAAAGAAGATATTTAATGCCAAAGAAGGTGTCTTTGAACTCATGCAGCATCCAATAGTATTTCACACTATTCTTTAGTAAACTACTCTATGTTTCAATCGCACGCACAGACGAATGATTCGACTATGATTACAGAGATGCTATGCAATGTTACATATATGTCTGATATCAGACTTTTTAACGTCGAGATCTGACTGGAAGTTCCGTTTGTTCAGATCCTTATTAGACTTAAAGCCCTTCGTCTGATATCATGTTTTGATGTATAAAGTGCGCTTTGTGATATCATTCTGTGTTTTTTCTATTTTATTAAAAATGTGCTTTGTAAGAAACTTTTGAAGACAATATATCAAGAGATTTTTACACCGCCAACTCCGAAAGCTTTGTAAATTACCGTTTCGATCATGTATACTTCGTAATTATATCACGTAAAGCCTGCGAACTTGTTAACTCTTAAACTATGGATTATATGTTAACGCCCATCCAATTGACCGTTAAAGTAGACATATTTTGTCAAAAATACAAGATAACTGCCTCATTTTTTTTAATATTATTAAGAATGCCCTTCCCCGTCTTCCCGCCTTCCTTTCCCCATTCCCCCCCTTCATACCACGATACCCTTCCCATCTCGTTCCCCTCCCATCTCTGTCAACCTCATTCTCCCACCACCGCAACCATCCTCCCATCGGCTTCGCCCCACCCTCTTCCCAACCCTCCTCCTCGATCGCATCACCGCCACCCCTCCTCCCATTGTTGTTGCCCCCACCATATTCTTCCCATCATTGTAGCCCTCCTCCCATCAGCATCGCCCCACCCTCTTCCCAACCCTCATCCTATCATCGTCGCCTTCCCGCCATCGGCGTCGCCACACCCTATTCCCAAACCTCGTCGTCCTCAGATTGGTTTTTCCTCCTCAATATTGCCACACCTTCTTCCCAACCCCGTCCATCTCCTCGAGCTCCTTCTGGAAAACTTCCACCCAAGCCCCCCCAAGTCCTTCATCCACCTCAACCAACCCCGAGCCACCTGACCTCTTCAGGAGCGAGACTTGGAGAACTCCAGAACATGGAGCATATCTTCATCAAGAAATACCACAATCGACAACTACATCTTCAGGTGAACCGTGAAAGGTACCCTCCATCCCAAGCATTAGAAGATCGAGCTTCTACACCATGAATCCTCTAATCAACTAACTAAAGCACCGTTATGTTGCCTTCAACATGGAGGGAGGAGAGAGCAGAGAAGGTGGAGAAAGCGTGGTTGTCGACGAGGACGATGGTAGGGAGGTGGAGGAGGCATGCCAGGAGGGAGAGGAAGGTGGAAGATCTATCTATGGTTAGATTGACTCAAAATTAACCTAAGTAGTTGACTCAATTAGGAAGTTCACTTTTAACATGCTGTTGAACTCCTTCTCTTCCTTAAGAACTTATGATATGGATCCTCAAACTTGTTAAAGTATTAAATAACTAGAAACAAATTATAGAAATTCAACCTACCATGATTTTGCTGAGCATCATTGAGCAATGCCCATTTGGGTTCAATAATTCTAAAAAAATAAGTCCGAACCTTGAAACCCTACAGACAAATTTAAAATTAGATTATGTTTATTTAAAAAAATAATATTTCTCTTTATAAAAAAAAATATTTTTGCTAAATGTGTCGCTCACTGCTATTGCTACTTATCCCTTATCGACGACATTCGCCCCATCTTAATTCATTAATAAATTGACACTTTACGATCCAATTTCTTTTTTAATTGATTGAAGGGCAATTATCCCAAAGTGTTAATCAATGTGTCATCTTGTATTACACAAGGAAAGTCGCTAATAGAAAAAGGATTGAGAAGATGTGTGGATGGGTAAGTGGATTTAATTGGGGAAGCCTTAAAGAGGCAATATGGCTATAAATAGCTAAAAGGTATATGTTAGGAAGGTGAGTAAGGTACTCAAGTGTGGAGATATGATTTGATTTCTCAATGAGTTTGTGTTTTTGTATTTTTCATGTTTTTGTGCGATATATTAATACATGTATTTTTATATTTTTTGGATTTTATAATTTATATTTTCTTTTCCTTTTTGATTTTGATTTTATACTTCGTATTGAGGTTTCATATTTTAAGTGATTTTAATTTTATTTTTATAAATGAGTTTTAAATATTCTTCTTTTATGGATTTTCAATTTTTATATATGGAATAAAATATGGGTAAGAGAAACAAGATCATTTTGGGCTTTTAAATTTTGAATGGGTACTTTTTGCGAGAGTTTTAAGATAGTATGTATATTATATGATTGTATAATGCATGGAAGTTGGAAAATAATTTAAGTAATATAGCCAGTGAAAAGATAAACATGGAGAAATTAGTAAAAGTGATGATTATATTTAAGCGGACTATAAATTGATAGTAGATGGAGTGAATAACAAAAATAGTGTGTGTTCTAATTATAGGAAATAATTCTTTATTATTTGGAAAAGTTTTCAAGCCCTATTTTTGATTTTTTACTGATTTACGGGTCTTGATTTTAGAAAATTACAAATAATAATAATTTTGAAAACTAAAATCACATGGATGATTGGAATTTTTAATTGAACAAGTTGAGCTACTTTTATTTTTGTAATGTGGCAACATTTTGGAAACTCTGAAAGAGGGTTTTGTGTCTCTCAAATTGAAGCACACACTCCGATTTTGATAATGCTAGAGTCTCCAAGAATAAAGCCCAAATGATTTTTGAATCAAAGTTGTTCAAAGCATGCAAAATAAACACTACAAACAAAATGCATCAAAAGTTATAGAAATATCACAATAGATGAAGTTACTTTGGCAAGCCTCTCACAAAAATGTTGACTCGAAATTATTCAAAATGAAATAAAATAGACAAGAGTCATGGTCTAAGGAGTAAATAAAGTTCTAGGATTAATGTCAAACAAGTCCCTTGTGGACAAAATATGAATAGAAAAAAGATCCATGTTTGCAAGGATTCTAAAGGCAAAATGTTGAAATTACATGGGCACTAGTGCAAAATTCACACTCGTTCATGATCAGGATATTTACAACCATAACCTCGAGTAGTTTTGTATTTATGTACATAACTCTCAGGACGCGTTTGGATAGAGGGTTATCTAGGGGTTTGTAACATGTTTTTGTATTTTGATGTCTGTATGGAGGGTTTGGGGTAAAGAGTGTTTGATGTGATGCGATCGTCTTAAAGTTTGGAAAAGTGAGTAGTTGTCGTGGTACGATTGTATTGAAGTTTGGAAAAGTGAGTAGAAGTGATATTTTATAATTTTTAAATAATAAGATGGCATACTATATGCTGAAATGGATGAAAGAGAAAAGAATTGTTTGATATATTAAATAAGAAAGAGTGTGGTCTCTGAGTGGGTCCCACAAGAGGGTAAGGATATGGGTTTTGGAGGAAAACCCCTCAAAAGAGGGTAACCATCAACCCAAATGCACCCTCTTGATAACTGGGATGTGTTGGGTTGGGGTATCTTCTGTAAATAGTAGATGTTTGGAGGGTTGGAATGATAATTATGATGTGATATTGATTATGCATTATATTAACTTTTTAATGATTATAATATATTTTTTATGTTAATAATTTTATTTGAACATAGTTAAAAATTATTATACCAAAGAAATTATAGGGTCAATACAAGTAATCTCAATCCAGGTTGGGAGGGTTGGAGCCAAGGGTATGCCGGTGTACCCGGGTGTACACCAGCAACCAAACATGCCCTCATGGTTATGGGTGTGAGATGGAGTGACTATTCAAGGTTTCTCGTGTAATTTGTGAGGGTTGTGGGTGTGAAATGGAGTGACTATTCATGGTTTCTTGTGTAATTCGTGATTATCGAATGTTATGTACGTAAATATAAAACTACTCAGGGTTATGTGTGTAAATATCTCTTCATGATCGGAGGGTAGGGATGAAAACGGTTGGATACGATACGAATATAAGTATGAACATATCCTCATCCATTTTGAAAACGAATACAGATGTAGATACGAATCTTGATGAATATGAAAAATGTATTATCATATCCTTAAAAACGAATAGGAATATAGAATGAATACGAATCATATACGAATAATAACAAAAAATATTTAATAGATTAACAAAAATACACATGTTTAGGATGATTTACACATAAAATAGATACATTAAATATGCATTTCATAACAAATATATCAATAATGGTGAATGCAATTATAAAATGTTATCACACACAACTTATAGATAAATCTATGATGATACTTATATACTAAAACATATATACGAATACGAATCCGAATATTAGCGAATGTTAAAGTAATATCCATATTCGCATCTACTTTAAAACGAATGCGAATATGAATGTCAAAATATGTATAAAAACACTAGCGGATCAGATATAAATTTATTCATATTTGTTTTCATTCATCTAGGAGGGGCACAATAGGCCTGCATGATGTGCGAAGGAGTCATCCTCCCAAACATAGCATTGGCAGCTGGAGCCAAAGCTTGTGCGGAACTCCTGCATTGATGGCATTACTCCGTCAGCCACTATCTTGTTCCTCAGACATCTGATAAGTTAACGTTCAACCTGTGTTTGATCTTGTTGGAATCTCCATGATCTCACATGGATTGTTTAATAATCCTAGGGCTTTCTTGGGGATGGAAGGACCAGAGCGATTCGACCACTTAAACATTGGATTCAAATACCATCGAATCGTGACTTCAACTACCTGGAAACATCAAAAGCACGAGTAGCTGTCCATTCAAATATAAGTCGAAGGTCTGATTTATGTGTTTCATTTTTATCACTCGTGCTTTTCTTAACTTCCGCGGTATCAGTTATGCTGCTCTTTTTATTCTAATATCAATTGTGCTTCTGACTTCTTACAAAATTCGCACTCCTGCTATTAAGATTCAATAAATTAAAGGTATAAGGAATATTACAAAAGGCAAAAGTGATGTGCATCAAAATGGGGAAAAACTGCAGCTACGAGCAATGTCGATTATGGACTACTTTGTGCTGTCAGTCTACTCGTCGTACTATTGATGACATCGTCAACACTTACACTCAGATAAGAATATAGGATGGAACCTGGGTTTTTGACCCATCAGGTTCCTTCTTGCATAATACTCTCAATGTGATTATGTTCAAACCCGGCTAGGAGTGTTAGCCTCCCATTTTTTGTATGTTCTTGTTTTCTTTTGGAAATATATAGTTAATACTTTCTTACCAAGAGGAGTGATCCTATGAGAGCAAAAAGATGTGAGAGTATGAGAGCATTTATTCTGGATCACATGATTCTGTTTTCTCTCTCCTGCTCTTCTCTCTCTCTTGGTTGTATCATGTGGTCTAGAATGCATATTCTCTTGCTTTCACAGGTTTTGACTCTGGTAAGATCACTTCTCTTCTTACCAAAAAAACTGTTAGGGCCCGTTCGGTAGGAGAATAAGCAAGAATAAAGATGGAGAATAAGGGAAATAAGGGTCTATTCTCCGTTCGGCTGGAGGATAAGAATGGGAATAAGGTGAAATAAAGGTAGGTAAGGTGAGATAAAGATATGAATAAGAGTGAAATAAGATGAAATAATAGAGAATAATCGTACCACTGGGAATCGTGTCGGGAGGAAAATTGATCCCTTATTTCAGGGTCTATTATCCAACCAAACATGACATTAGAACGAGAGTGAAGGGAACATGAACAGCGGCCTTGCGAGATCCGATCCGACCCAGATCTCATATCAAGAGCACGCGTGCTGCTCCTGCGATCCCAAGCCAACCCAACCTCACTCGTGCACGTATCCGCATTACCCCACCGCATTAACTGCAGGGCAACATCTCCCGAGGTGCGTATTTCGAGGCGTGCATGGGGAGCAGGGCAACGTGCTCTGGAGCTGCGCCCTCACTACGAGGGCCTTTATGCATGCATGGTTCACTTCCCAACATCCAATTGCCTGTACTTTTCCGCTCAGTGTCTTTGCAGGGTTAAGTATGTGTACCAATGGATAAAGCTTCAAGAAATGTATTTAAGCTTTTAATAAGATAAATATATTTATAAAATTATAATGGTTTATGCACGCTTGCATGTAGGGGTGTAAATGAGCTGAACTTGAACGAATCAATCCAGGTTCAGTTTGCTTCGTTTAGTATATTTTCATGTTCGGATTCGATTCGATTCGATAAAATGAACGGTTCGGGTAAGTTCGTAAAAGTTCAATTCGGCTCGTTAAATGTTCGTTCAAGAAAATGGTAGTGTCGTAGCCTGCAAGGGAGGGTGAGAGGGTTTCGGGTATAAGAATACGGAGTTAGGGAGTGGATGACTGGATGGGTTTGAAAAAATGAGGGAATAATCCTTAGGGTGTGTTTGGTACACGGGTTAGGACGGGTTCAATTGGTAGAGTGTAACTCATTTTTGTGTATTGATGTATGGATAGAGGGTTAAACTGGGGGTGGGTTTGAAGTGGGTTTATTGTGATATGATTGTATTGAAGTTTGAAAAAGTGTGTAGTTATTGTGATGTGATTGTATTGAAGTTTGGAAAAATGAGTAAAAGTGAAGTAGTTTATATTTTTTATAGGATATGATGGTATAATACATTATTTTTGATGGAACTAATAAAAGAGAATTGATTTATTTAGTGTATTAAAAAGGAGAGAAAGTGGGACCCACTAGAGAGAGAGAGAGAAAGGAAAAGGAGGATATGGAGGGTAAACCCCATCACCCCAATGCCCCCTTATGTTGCATTTGGTACGCGGGTTAGGGAGTGTTAAACTGGTAGATAGTAACCTATTTTTGTATTTTGGTATTTTGATAAATGGTTAAACTGGAGTTGAGTTTGAAATGCCTTTGTTGTGATATGATTGTATTAAAGTTTGAAAAAATGAGTAGTTATTGTGAGTAATTTATAATTTTTATATGATATGATGATATGATATATTATTTTTGATGGAATAGATAAAAGAAAATCAATTTATTTAATATATTAAAAAAGAGAAAATGTGGAGCTCACATTAAAGAAAGAAGGAGTGGGTTAAGGGGGGTACCCCAGCAACCAAACGGACTCTTATGTTATGATAGAATGTCATTTTTCCTTATATATACAATATGTATGTATATATACTTCTATGTATATATGTTTGTATATAATCAAACTTTTAATGAATCGAACCTGAACCAATCTATATTTTTGAGGTTCGGTTCGTTTATTTAATCGAGCTCAAACTCGTTTTAAGATTCAGTTTATTTATTTTCGAATCGAATATGAATCGAACTTTTAGCGAGTCGAATCTGAACGAATGTCGAGCCTGACAATTTTCCAACAGCCCTCCTTGCATACAAGTGGGTTGAAATATCTTTGAATGAGTGAATTGTTGGTTTGTATGGCATTATAGCAGACGATTCACTTCGGCCAATAAGATCGACCGATTATCGTCTTCACGTAGAGTGTGGATCCTTTGCCGTAATGCAGACGTCTCCAGTAAATCTCAATCACGCTCGAGCTGCTCGATTTTGATCGAGCAATTCACGTGGTAAAACCATAAAATAGTCTGAATGTCGTGTGAACCGCTCGATCAAGATCGAGCGGACGCGATTGAATTTACAGCAGACCTCCACATTAATGCATAGGATCCACTCCCCTTCACGTATAGGGGTGTAAACGAGCCGAACCTTAGCGAACCAACCCAGGCTCGGTTCGGCTCGTCTAGCATACTTTCAGGCTCAGGTTTGGTTCGGCTGGATAAAATGAAAGCTGTAATGAGGTTCAGCTCGGCTCGGGTAAGGTTCGTAAAGGTTCGGTTCGGCTTCTTAAAGGTTCGTTTAAGAATAAACGTTGTGCATGTGTTTTTGTTCAAAGGGAAAAACCGCAGTTGCAGGGGAGGGTTTTGTGGGGTTTCGGGAATAGGGAATAGGGACTTAGGGAGTGGATGACTGGATGGGTTTGGAAAAATTAGTGAATGTCCTTATGTTAGTATAGAATGTATTTTTTCCTTGTATATATACAATATGTATGTATATATACTTTTATATATGTATGTGTGTGTGTATAATCGAACTTTTAACGAATCGAACCTGAGCGAACCTATGTTTTTGAGGTTCCGTTCGTTTATTTAATCGAGCCCAAACTCGTGTTAAGGTTTGGTTCACTTATTTTCGAATCGAATTTGAATCGAACTTTTAGCGAGCCGAATCTGAGCGAATGTCGAACATGAGAAATTTCTGACAGCCCTATTCACGTATACGTGACCGGCAACTACAAATATAGTGTTGTAATTCCGAAGATGGGCCTCAGCAATAGTAATGCAATGTAAATGTAATGTGTTCTTTTATGTACTCATGAAAATTGGATCGACTTTGCACTTTTCTGCAACACTATTTATAATAGGGCTCAATGGTGTTGTCCCTGCTTCAATTTTGACGTATTTTTTTATTTTTTGAAAAATATCACTATATATATTTATCTATATAACTCTCTTATATGTCATTCGAATTTCATCAGAAAGAGATACTCCTAAGCACTCCATCTAGAAGATGTTGATTACATCAATTTTTAGATCGTTAAAATTACATGTTTTAGATGGAGGGCATATGAATCTCTGTTTCTGACGAAATTCGAATGACATATAGAAGGGATATATATAGGAGCGGTCCTATGAGAGCAAAACGTTGTGAGAGCATAAGAGGGATAATTCTTGTCCACATAATTCACCCAGGAGAGAGAAAACAGAATCATGTGGTACAGAATCATCTCTCTCATGCTCTCACAACATGTGGTCCAGAATCATCCCTCTCATGCTCTCACAACTTTTTGCTCTCATAGGATCACTCATATATATATATATATATATATATATATATATATATATATATATAGGAGTGACCCTATGAGAGCAAAAAGTTGTGAGAGAATGAGAGGGATAATTCTTGTCCACATAATTCACCTCGGAGAGAGAAAACAGAATCATGTGGTACAGAATAATCTCTCTCATGATCTCACAATTTTTTGCTCTCATAGGATCACTACTCTCTCTATATATATGCATGTATGTATATATGTATGTATGTATGAATATATACGATGATATTTTTCAAAAAAAATAAAAAAATTGTGGAAAAATGAGGCAGAGCAGTTGGGGCAGTCCTATGTTTTCCTTTATAATAATAATAATTAAAGAGTCAAACTTAAATTATCGCATATGTCAATAAACATGAAACACTTCTTCTACGTTGGTGAACGAACCCATAGTCTCTTTTACGAGGGAGTTTAGGTTCCTGCTTAGGAAATAATTACTTCAACAAATTGAATATGTGGTATAGTTTTTTTTCTAAATTCCATCGTTATACAATGAGGGTATTATTCGGTACTATTCGTTGTAAAATTATTTTTTGTATTTGAAATTAGCAATGAATGTCATATTCTGTATTATATTATTAGCGACGATGCATACAACAACGCACATCTGTTCTTATTTTTCAAAATTTCCACTAATTATCGCTTATTTTTTAGTTTCTAGAAATGATCAGTGAAAAAATCATCGAAGTACAAGAATTACTTAGAAAGCAATGGATTAAGTAGTTATATTCAAGCAAGGAACCATCGTTAATTTCTCGAGATACAGCTCAAGCATCGAGATCTAAAAAGCCGAAGACTCGAAAGCATACATTCAAATCCATTTATAGAGAAGACTTGCAGTCTTTGAAGCTCACAAGCATGTGGAGAAAACACAGAGACACTTTTGTAAGATTTGAAGGATCTAAGTACATTAGGAATTACAACAACTACAACAACATATTCTCTCTCTCTCTCTCTCTCTCTCTCTCATTCTCTACACGTCCACTCTCTCTCGTTGTGGTCATCCACCATGAAACCCTAGAGAGAGTCGTCATTTTTGCAGCACCCACACCCAAGAAAAGAAAGAGACGATGTTGAGCCGAGCGACAACTTCTTGCCATTGACACTGTCCACGCTATCACACACTGTCTGCCCTATTGGAAAGGGGACACTAATACACCACTCGTTAGATATCATTTCTGATCACCATTGTGATCACACTCTCCTTGATGGTAGTACATCGATTAATATAATACCCTTCACGCTCGGACAAATACTCAATCTAGGGCCACTCAAGAAAAATATGATGATTCAAATTTTGTCGAAAAAAGTGATGTAAATTTGGCAATAGACAATATTCGTTGTTATATCTTTAATATCAGAAGATACTGCAACGAGCGAATATTCAAATTATCCGTTCCCTTAGGTCCAATTTCTTGTAACGAAGTGAAAATAAGTTAGAATCATTCAAGTTGACAAATCAATTTCTAGGCGATCAGATCAATTAATCGATCACCTTTTGATCGATTGCTTTTTTGTTCTCCTGATCGATCATTGTTCAAATACAAACTCAACGGTCATGTAATGATCAAAAATTGATCAATCACCTCCATTTATTGATCGATTGTTTTCACTTTGCTAATAAATCAATTAGCCTTGTACACCCGATGGGTCTACTTCCGATTCTGATTTCCTTTTTTTAACGTTATCAATTTCCTATTTTTCTATCCAACGGCTCTATTAGCATCCAACGTTGGTGAGGTTGGGAGGTGTGTGCTTGAATTCTTCCAATAATCTGAAGCCATGAGATGGATGCCAAAATTAGGGATGAGCATGGCTCGGGTTGGGTCGGGCTTGATGGACTCAGATCCATGTCCAGTTAAAATTTTGGGCCATGAACCGGGTCAAAGGTTCATATTTTTTTTGGCGATCAAGCTCAAGCCCGGTCCAATTTTCATGGGTTGGACTTGGATCCCGGCCCATATAAATATGCATGTATCAAGATTCTACTGCTTTTTTATGTAAAAAATCTTGTGCTGGCTATAATATTCTTTGAGTTCAATCTATTAAAAAATCATGTGCTGACTATAATATAAGAAACATAACAAAAATAAATTAAGAATAGTGTAAGGGTGTGTTTGGATAGTGGGTTTAGGTGGGTTAAACTGGTTGCAGATAACCCATTTTTGTATTTTGGTGTTTGGATAGAGGGTTAAACTGGGGGTGGGTTAGAAGTGGGTTTATTGTGATATGATTGTATTGACGTTTGAAAAAGTGAGTAGTTATTGTGATGTGATTGTATTGGAGTTTGAAAAAGTGAGTAGAAGTGGGGTAGTTTATAATTTTTATATGATATGATGGTATAATATATTATTTTTTGATGGAATAGATAGAATAAAATTAATTTATTTAATATATTAAAAAAGAGAAAATGTGGAACCCATTTGGAATGAGAAAAAATGGGGTAAGGGGGTAAACTCTCCAAAGGGGGGTTTACCCCACTAACCGAATGGCACCTAAGAGATTTATACATGCATTAATATGCTGGTGATATATGTATTCATGTGCTGGCCACAAATCAAGTCCATGAAAAAAGAAAATCCATTATTTCATCTTATTTCACTCTTATTCTTATCTTTATCCCACTTTACCTACATTTATTTCACCTTATTCTCCTTATTTTTATCCTCCAGCCGAACGGAGAATAGACCCTTATTCACCTTATTCCCCATCCTTATTCCTGCTTATTCTCCTACCGAACGGGCCCTTAGGGAATGGGAATAAGAGAGATCCTGTTTAATTGGAAGAGGAGGGAGGGGAGTATGGGCGGGGCGGGTGGAACCGTGAAATGGAGAGGGTCGTGCATTCAAGGGCTGCCCGATCGGGCTTCAATCAGGCCGAGCCCTCGGGCCTTGAATTGGGCCATCAAACGGGTTGAGCTCTCGTTCCAGGTCAGGTTGGGTCGAGCCAAGCCCAAACCCGGCCCAAAAAGGTTTTGGGTCTAAATCTTTGGCCCAATCCCAATCCAATGTATATTTAGACTTGGATCGGACCGGACTTTTTGAGCTTTCGAGTTGGACCGAACCGGCCCAGCCCAATGCTCATCCCTAACCGAAACCTCGATGAAATTTACAAGAGTACAGTTCAATAAATATGTAAGCTCCCAAACGCCATGAATCATGACGAAAATGCCAGGAACGTGACCGTCTGGTTCAACGATCCATTTTTTTCCAAGTCTACTCTAAATGTCGTATATGGTAGTTGTTGAAACAGTTGCATTTCTAGTCCTATATAATAACCTCAGCTCAATCAAACACATCCCCAACATCATATTCACTGCCTTTCATTGCTTCTTCTCAGACCAAATTCTCCGGCCATCAGCCGCCGCAATATGGTGGCTAGCACTCGCCATGGTCGGACGTACCTCCAGTTCATTGCCGTGATGGTGATGTCGGCCTACCTCGCGGATTTCTCCAACGCCGGTGGAATCGCCGTTTATTGGGGACAGAATCTGAACGAAGGCTCCCTCAGGGATACCTGCGCCACCGGCAACTACGCCTTCGTTAATCTCGCATTCCTCAATGTCTTCGGTGAAGGGAGGACCCCTTCCATCAATCTCTCTGGCCACTGCGACCCCGGCGCCGGCGGGTGCGTTACGCTCTCCGACAGCATACTCTCCTGCCAGCAACGAGGTGTTAAGGTGTGTGTGACGTTCCTAATCTATAGGGGTAAAATTAACAATGTTTAATAACAAAGTCTTCAGTACATGCACTGTAGGTCCTCCTCTCCCTAGGAGGTGCTGTAGGCCCGTATGGACTCTCCGGCCCCGACGACGCCACCAGCGTCGCCAACTACCTCTACAACACCTTCCTTGGCGGGACAGGTTCGAACCGTCCACTCGGTGATGCAGTCCTCGACGGCATAGACTTCGACATTGAGCAGGGGAACGGCCAGTGGTGGGACTCCCTGGCCAGGCAGCTATCCAGTTACAGCCAAAGCGGCCGGAAGGTTTACCTTTCCGCTGCGCCGCAGTGCCCGTATCCCGATGCAAGCCTAAAGACGGCACTCGATACCGGATTGTTCGACTATGTCTGGGTGCAATTCTACAACAACCCCGGTTGCCAATATGACGGTGACGTGAGCACGGTCATAAGCTCATGGAACACATGGGTCTCCGGAGTGCAAGGATCAGGGAATATCTTCCTTGGCCTCCCGGCGAGCCAGGCGGCCGCGGGAAGCGGATACATCCCGAAGGAAGTGCTTACGGGGCAGGTACTTCCGGTGATCAAGAGTAGCCCTAGGTATGGTGGTATAATGCTATGGAACAGGCTTGAAGATCTTAACAATGGCTACAGCGATGCTGTGAAGTCGAATGTTTAACTAACGGTTCTGGCCACCGCAGGTAGCCGCCGCCAATAAGATCGACCGATCATCGCTATCACGTATACGTGCCCATGGCAACTAGTACAGCAGTATGATATTATGATGTGTTTGCCTTCCATGTACTCCAGAAATATTGGATAAACTTTCTAAATATGCAGCAGTATAATGATGCTGAAACAATAAACATGAACCACTTCTGTCTTGAATTGTGCCATTTATACAACATACTATAGATCCAATTGCATGTTTTTCAGAAAACAATTATTATCGGTTAGCGACGAAGATCATGTGGTGAAGACAAAGCACAGATCTATCCACTCGTAAGCTACACAAAATTCTCCAAAATCAGATTTTATGATCGACCAGATACACTTCTACATTGAATGGAGACGCAAAAATTTAGGCCAGACATGCGAACGCAAAGGATTGAATGGGGATCGAACAACTCTCACATAACTAACCTTCTCTACGCGACGAGAGTTGGTACTCCGGCACAGCCCTCATCCCCACCTTAAGATCGCAGAGCCCCAAGTGACACCAGCTCCGAAACCCGCTGTGGCGATGATATTCCCAGGCTGCACCTTGCCGCTCCTCACAGCCTCATCCAATGCAAGAGGAATGGATGCTGCGCTGGTGTTTCCGTAATTCGCCAGATTCGATATAACTTTCTCAGGAGGGATTTGCATGCGGGTGGCGACCGCATCGATGATCCGCTGATTCGCCTGCACGGATGGATGATTTTTCATCGTGTTTTTAGGAAATCTGTGGGAAGCTAAAGCAGTGAAACTTAAGGGTTGGAAGAGATGACTCTGAAGTACCTGGTGGAGCAGGAGCCAGTCAATGCTGGACGTGGTGAGGCCGGCCTCTTCCAAGGCCACCTCCATGGACTGCGGCACGCAGCGGACAGCGAAACGGAAGACCTCCTTGCCGTTCATGTGTATGCAAGAATAGCTGGATTTTCTTGGTGGAAACTGAATGGACCCATTTGTTTGCTCGATCGCATCAGCTTCAAACTCCTTTACAAGGGAGTTTAAGTGCCTGCATTGGAAAAAACCCATGAAACTAGGTAGTCCTGACTCCTGAATATGGTATAAACAATGAAAGTTCGACAATTTATGCGGAATTACTTCTGTCCATGGCCATCGGTGTGCAAGTCGAATCCGAGCAGACAGTCATCGTTGCTATCGGAGGCCTGTTGAATGAAACTGCATTTCTTAAACATAAATGTTTTTGGCATAGGCAGCAGCAACAAACATCAACCATTTACACAAAATTGAGAAACTGGGGATGAATATTCGGGTCAAACACAGATAAGAAACAGAATTTTTTGCCTTGAGAAAAATGTTTTCATTGTATACTTGTCGCGTAAATACTGACATAAGCAGCTTTGTATCTTTCTACTTGAATTTTACAACTACCGGAATGTTTAACTTATTCTGATGAATTTATTTGCTATTGATGGTTTCATCATGTCTCAAGTCAAGTCGTCGACGAGATTTTTAGATCTTCCCCCTCAAGTCACATTTTTTTCGAAACAAAGATTTTCTACTCTGTGAGGGAAAAAACTCCTCGAATTTGTAATTAATAAAGTTTGGGCAGCTAGACTAATCAATGAGCGTTCCTGCTTAACTGAAGGATCAACTGACTAATTCCCAATACATCAATTTATTGACAAGCTTCCCAAAGAGCAAACAAAAATGCAAGGAGGTTAATAATGTGCCTATGAGATTTCTTCCATTATCATGGGGTTTTATTATTCCCCAGAATATCATCCGAATTCCACAAATACTCCGCTTTCTCTTATCACTTCCACTTTAAACAGTGATTTCACACTAACTTAGTACACAATAATTTACCCCTTAAACCACATCAAAAAGAACAATAAAGAAACAAGGATTGGAATAGGGCATGATGATAACACTTTTATCTCACTAATACAAAATCCAAATAAGAAACGAGAATCAGTAATAAACCTCTGTATTCCTCATTTCACCTTGTTCTACTGATGCAACATTTCCTTAATTGACGGGTCGAATCGAATTGAAGCAAATTGCACATTTGAGGATTTATTAATATTATGGTTTTCCGTCTTAAATTAGTTGGTTCATTAATTTTATTTTATTTATATTAAATAAATTGAGATTGATTGCAATCTCAATGTTTATGGTAGATTAAATTAATTAGTGAGTCAATTACAGTAATTTAGAGTGCAATTAGAATTTTATATAATTGCTATTTGATTTTGTGACCAAGTTTGTAATTAGACCCTTCTCTCTATAAAGGGGACACTCGTCCATTTTAGCTTCAGATAGTGCTATGAATTAATTGAATTTTGTTTTGGAGAGACTCCATAATCCCCTTTCCTCCGAATTCTAGGGGTTCTCCTCTCAACCTCGGTCACCCCTCGTCCCGCGAAATGGTTCGTGATTTTCTCTCCTCTCTCTCTCCCTTTCGATTTCCTGATTACATTAATACCGGGTCATGCCAGTTATCTTTGTTGTGGCAAAGTTAGCTAGTTTATGGAGTAGCCAAGACAAACACATAATGATGCAATTCACATGATTCTGAGATACCTGAAGATATCTCCCAATATCAGATTGCTCTTTAGCAGAGAGACATCCATTGCCATCATGACATGCGTAGAAGCAGACTATGCGGAATGCTCCACGGGCAGAAAATCTAACTCCGGTTTTGCAATGTTCATAAGGAATTGTTCGGTGTCATGGAAGAGCAAGAAGCAAACTGTGATTGCCAAATCTAGTGGAGTCAGAATACAGAGCTATGGTGCGTGGGAACACTAAGATGATGAGGGTCAGATCCATTCGGGTTGACTTAGCTATTGACGCGTCTCTTCCCATGTATCTACAATGCGACAACCAGGATGCTCTGTCAACAACCCTGCCTTCCATGAAAGGACCAAGCACACTCTGGTAGATTGTCATTATGCACGTGACATGATTCAGAAGGGCTTTATCTCTACTTCCTACATCAGCTCAGGGGAACAAACAACATATATTTTCACCAAGGCTCTAGCCAAAGAGCCATTTCAGAAATGTTGTTCCAAGATGAGCATGATTGACACATGTGCTCCAACCCTTGAGAGAGATATTCATCTTTGTCTATTTTATGTATTTTTTATTCTTATTATCTCTATTATATACTCTTTATATAAGAGGACCATAATGCCTCATGAATAATCAAATCAAGTTTCTCTTTCCACAAACGGCAGCCATGCCTTTTTCCCTCCTTAAATGAGGTTCACTACATGGATTCTTTGCTTCCATAAATATATAATTTGAATCAAATCTGTCTTGAATTAAGAAGTCCACATCCATGATAGAAGGTGAATTAATATTCACCTTCTATCATTTATTTGGTCTTCCCTACCCCCTATTACATAGTTCTTTTAGCTTCTTACACCTTCAACTTGGGTACTAGATGGCCATCTTCGCACATGTCCAAATCACCTTTGTTGGGAAAACGTGAATGCGATGCTCTATTCCACAGCCCTAGGCTCTCTTATATAGGAGAGTAGCCTATGGGTAAATTACATAAGAAGACTAACAAGAAAATAAAATAACAACGAGATACAAAATACTCTATGCGTCAACACTATGCGTCAACACTCCCCCTCAAGATGGAGCATAGATATCAATCATGCTCAGCTTGGACGCACACTTCTGGAATGGACCTTTAGATAATGCCTTGGTGAAAATATCAGCAGTCTGATTTTCTGATGAGACGTGAGATGTAGCAATGAACCCCTTCTGAATCATGTCACGTATGTAGTGACAGTCGACCTCAATATGCTTGGTCCTCTCATGAAAAGCTGGGTTATTTGCTATGAACAAGGCAGCCTGATTGTCACATTCCAACATCATAGGAAGAGGTATATCAATGAATAGGTCTGCAAGTAAGGATTTTACCCACATCATTTCTGTACTCGCCTGGGCCATAGCCCTATATTCTGATTCAGCACTAGATCTGGCTACTACTGTCTGCTTCTTGCTCTTCCACGAAACTAGAGCATCTCCAACGTAGACTGCAAACCCTGATGTTGACTTCCTGTCCTTGGGGCATCCTGCATAGTCTGCATCCGCACATCCTGTAACAGAAATCTCCTTTCCTTTCTTAAATAGCAAGCCTGCACCTGGGGATGATTTTAGATATCTCAGAATCATGTGTATAGCATCCATATGGACCTGGCGTGGTTGCTCCATGAACTGGCTCACACGACTCACTGCAAACTGTATGTCAGGTCTAGTGATAGTAACATACAGTAATTTTCCTACCAGTTCTCTGTACCTTCTTTGATCCACCTCTTCTGTGTCATCATCGTACAGCTTCATGCTAGGGTCCATTGGTGTCGTAGCAGGTCGACACCCTAGCATACCTGTCTCACTCAGCAGATCCGTGACATACTTCCTCTGTGTCATAACTAATCCGTCTGAATTTCTCGCAAATTCCAGCCCCAGGAAGTATCTAAGGACTCCCAAGTCCTTGGTGACAAATTCAGTCCCCAGCCTTTCCTTTGCTTGCTTAATGCCTCGGTCATCATCACCTGTAATCAAGATATCATCAACATAAACCATGATTACAATGATACCTCTCGCAGTCTTCTGCACGAACAAGGAATGATCAGCATTGGAACGTTTATATCCTTGTTTCTCAAAGAGATCTGAAAGCTTCTGAAACCATGCTCTGGGACTCTGCTTAAGACCATAGATGGCCTTATGCAATTTGCAAACCTTGGAACACTCCCCCTCAACAGCAAACCCAGGTGGCTGTTGCATATAGACTTCCTCCTGCAAGTCTCCATACAAAAATGCATTCTTTACGTCCAGTTGATAGAGTGGCCAGTCTTTTGCAACCGCAACAGACAGCAGAATTCGTAAAGTAGAATGACGTGCCACAGGGGAGAAGGTGTCGAGATAGTCTACCCCATATGTCTGCGTGAAGCCCCGAGCAACAAGGCGTGCCTTGTACCTGTCAATGGAACCATCTGCATTGTGCTTAACTGTAAACACCCATTTGCAACTCACCGGGCTAACATCTGGAGGTATAGGAACCAAACTCCAGGTTCCTCTAGACTGAAGTGCCTCCATTTCTTCTTCCATTGCTAGTCGCCATCTAGCATCTTGTAGAGCATCATGATGGTTCCGTGGAATGGCTGTAGCTGAAAGTGTCAATGCAAACGTCCTGAATGGTCCAGAGAGCCTCTCAAACGACACCACTGCTGATACTGGATACTGGACACAGCTTCTCTTCGACTTGCGTAGAGCGATTGGTACATTTAGGTCCTCTGTGGTATCACCATGCTCCTGTAATGTACCCTGCTGAGAAATGTCGTCAGATCCATCAACATTAATATTTTCATTACATACCATAGGCGGGCTAGTTGACTGGTCAGGACCATGAGCTTGATTCGGCCTCCGGGTGTAATGGAATGGTAATGGAGGTACTATTGATGACGGTGGTGGTGGTGGTGGTGGTGGTGTGAGATGTTGGTGGTGCCATGAACACAGTATCAGGGGATATGGATGGTGGCTGCATGTTCCCAGAGTCTGAGAAATACATGATGGATTCAAAGAATGTAACATCTGCACTGATCATATACCGCCGACGCAGAGGGTCAAAACACTTGTACCCCTTTTGAGTTCTGGAGTACCCCACAAAGACACACTTGACAGCCCTAGGAGAGAGCTTGTCAGAACCGGGCGACAACTGATGGACAAATGCGACAGACCCAAACACACGAGGGGTAAGAGTGAACAGATCCTTGTCAGGATAAATAAGTGAGAAGGGAATCTGTTCATTCAAGACGGACGAGGGCATACGGTTTATAAGATAACATGCAGTAAGAACTGCATCACCCCAGTAGGAATATGGAACATGACTCTGAATGAGAAGAGACCTTGTGACATCAAGAAGATGACGGTGTTTTCTCTCTGCAACCCCATTTTGTTGAGACGTATGGGCACAGGATGTTTGGTGAACAATTCCTTTAGAAGTGTAGTAGTTGGCTAGATTATTGGTGCACAATTCTAAGGCATTGTCACTTCTCAAAAATTTGACAGTTGTGGAAAAGACATTCTGAATCTCATTTAGAAATTGAATAATAATATTTCCAGCTTCAGACTTATTTTTCATTAAAAATACCCATGATGCTCTAGAGAAATCATCCACAAAAACAATATAATACCTGTGTCCCTGATGATCGGGAACACGACTTGGACCCCAGACATCAACATGAAACAACTCAAATTTGGAGTTACTACTCCGACCTTGACTACTGGGAAACGACGACCTGTGATGTTTTCCCAACTGACACGCCTCACACTGGATAGATGCGTGAGAAAGACTATAAGGTAAGACACGACACAACTTCTGAAGCGGTAGGTGACCTAGACGCAGATGCCACAGGAGAGGAGATGCTTGTCCAGCGGGAGAAGAGGTGATTCCAGCAAATGGGGTCTGGTTCAGACGATAGAGGCCTCCTTGCTCATAGCCATGACCAATCACGTTGCCCGTACGGATGTCCTGAAAAATCAAAGAAGATGAATCAAAAATAGCTCGACATTGGAGATCCTTCGTAATCTGGCTGATTGACAATAGATTCATAGAAAAGTGCGGTGCATGTAAAACATTCTTGAGCTGCATAGATGATGTCAATCTAATCTCCCCCTGACCCATGATGGGGGAATGAGTGCCATTGGCAATCACTACTGTCCGTCCTGGAGGAATCTGAGTATATCCTGAAAGTAGACTCTGGTCGCCACATAGATGATGTGTAGCGCCTGAGTCCATGATCCATGGCAATGTATCCAATCTACTACTATGTAGTGCAAGTGTACTACCTGAAGTACTCGTA